>JARFOC010000355.1:719130-737006 GCA_031763485.1 Osmoderma eremita | reverse complement strand
CCCAGAGTGCGACGTCTAACATTATCTTCCTTCGTAGATTCTGCTGAGGATGAGAACTTAGTTGCCGAAATACGTATCCAGGAGTTCTTCACTCATCGAGGTGGTAAGGGTATTTTTTTAAATTTTTTTAGTATTTCAAGCCACCGTATCCTATTTTGTATTTTATATCGAAATCTTTAATGTGTAATATTACGTAATTTGCAATAAAAAAATGTATAAATTTGTCAAACTCAATCCTTTTCTTTCCGAGAAATTAACTTTTTAAGATATCTAAGACACAAAAGAGAAACGTAGAAGGAAAAAAGGAATAGAATAAATATTTAAGAATCAAGGCTTTTTTTATAAAATCGCTGAAACACGTTAATTTTTTATTAAATGGAGACAAGTTTTGCGGAACAAATGATCATATCTTCAACCCCTAGCCACATTGGATGCAATCCCAAAATTTTAAAATTGCACTAGGGGTTGAGCGGTACTTCAAGTAAAGCATGCTAGGGTTGCAAGAATGATTTTTCAATCCGCTGATCGACCGTTTGAAAAATCATCCTAGTCTAATAGAAACACATATTAGATAATCAGCAAGTATACAGTAAAGATCACGATTGTATGGAAATCTATGTAAAGGAACTACAGAAATTTACGAACTGACCTTTTTTTGTGCCTTGCGAGATTTCGGTACCGCATGCCCAACTTAAAAAGAGCTAAAGCCGCCGCCGGATGGAATGCAAAATTAAAATACCTACACACATGCCGTTCCAGAAGAAGATATTATAAGAGTTTAGTACTATATTACCTCTTTCCCGCCACTGTCGATATGCGCGCTTCGTATATCCTCTTGGTCGAGAATAACATTGCTAACTTCGAACTCAAACCGCAATCGATCAATTGGCAAATTGTACTTCCTGGCGTGCGTTTGTAAAGTGCCAGTCAGAAAGCCTTGCGGAAAGTAGAATCCAGATATCCAATATGACGTGGGATGGCCCCATCTTAACCAGACCTAACAGAATCAAAACTAATTATATAGCTCTAGATCTTTTTTTTTAATAGGGTGCATTTCAATGATCGTCCGTTATGCATACAGGGAATTTGGTGCTCTACCGTTTGCCTAAAACACCGAAACCGAAAGAGCGATTGACGCAAGTGCGAGCAAGAGATTTATTTGTATATTCTTTTGATTATCATAATAATTTTTGTTCAACTGTTTTTGAAGGAATTGAAAAGTACCCATTACCGTTATCATACATCGTCTATAATTATACAAAAGTATGGTTAAATGTGCTTTATTAAATTTTATTAGGCACACCACTGTATACTGCCAACTGTACGATTGAAGTATGCGTGATATGACGTACGGCTATTAAAACACACCCAATACTATCTTACGCATATAAAATCTAAACGTAATTCCAGATCGTGGACCCAACTTCCTAGACTCTTCAGCGATGGATACGAGCGGGCTGACCACATTTTTGGAACCTTTAAATATGTTTTGATTTCTTTTTGTTAGGGAAGGTGCAGGTCTCCTTACCGTGTTATTAGTGAATGAGGTGAATACCTCCTCCAATTCCTCTGACATTACTACAAGTCCTTTAATTGCTTTTTGCAAATTTCTCATTGAAGAGTGTATGAGTGTTAGAAGCTTGTTAAATCGATCTATCTCTTGTGTTAGCACTGTAGTAAGCGACGGCATCCTGTCTCTATCATCCCTCTAAAATTGTTATAAAAATACAGTATAAAAGTGATTATTTTAAACTTTTTACCTTGATTGCAAAATTTACAGTGTTGTGAATGAATTTTTAAAAGATTTGCTTCCGATGAGCATAACTTTTACATATATCAAAATAACTTACTTTGAATAATGCTTGATTCGCTTCATCGGTTTTAATCACTTCGATTATACTCGCAATTACCATTTCTGATAATTCATAAACGATTTCGTCACTAGATCTACCTTCCTTGCCACCAGAAGCGCGTGGCTGACTTTCCATTATTGTTTTAATAATTGTTTGAGATTCCTTGATCTATTGAGTAAACTAGTTAACAGCGCGAAGCAACGTTAAGTCAAAGAGTGTTTGCGTTACCTGAAACGCTATATTCGCGTTCTCGTGCATTCCAAATATTTCAGGCTCCTCAATAATGGGCAGTTTGTCGATGAAATCACGATAAGCTTGCAAATTGTCGAAATTTGGGCTATAATAGGTACCCGATGCGGAGTATTTATAATCCCTTTTCAGTGTATATGGGGAAAAGAATAAGTGAAGGATTGTTTTTAAGCAACGCAGATCCCAATTATCGGTTACACGGCCACCGTAGGTGATTTCACCTAAAATGAATAGTTAATACTGCATGTTTGCAAACGGCAAAATAGAAAGTAACAGTTTTATAAAATAGTGAGCTGAGTGTTGGATTATAAGCGAGAAATTATGGAATCTATAAACTAGGTAAAAAATAATTCATTCATTCATTAACTTGTCATGGCTCGGGGCGTAAGTGTGTATTTTTGTGTGTGTAAATTTTTACTGGCGAGTTTTGAACCCTTGACTCCTGATGCTGCCACTATCAGAAGCAGGCCCTCTTGCTACTGAGCCACCGAGCCGTATCTCTTAAAGCTATTTGATATAAAAAATTGTCGCAATGAGTATTGGTATTTTATTTTAGTTAAACTTCTGGCGCTCTCTATAATTTTCCTTTCTTCGTCTTCTTTTTTTCTGATATGAATAGCCGTATATATGTGAGCTACAGCTTGTATGTCTTTTATGCCTCTTCGGGCGCAGATGTCCGCTTCGGTGGTTTACTTTGAATTCTTTCTCTAGGGGGGTTGTTTCAACCGTTTCAACCGTTACAATCAATTGCTATGCCTTGAAAGTGTCTGTTCTGACTCCTCCGCGTATGCTATGATGAGTCTAATTGCTATATTACATATTCTTACTTAGCGTATGTGTTGAGATATTTTGTTCCTCCATACTATGTCTCTTAACCACTTTGAGATTGAAGATGCTTTCATCGTTTGTTCCGTAACTTCATTCTGTAGATTTTAAAATATTATTGCAGGTACCTGATATTTAAACTGATTTACTTGCTCGAGAACTTTCCGATCGATCTCTAATTTGTATTTTGTCTGCTCTTTAGATATCCTCTAGGATATTTATTTTTGTCTGTATTAATGACCATATTCAATTGATTTGCTGTTTGATTAAAGGAGTTAGTTAGGTTGTCTTCTGAGTCAGCAGTACCGCGTTGAAACATTGAAATGATTTTTTTTCATTTTGTGGCCTGATGCTGTTTTATTTTCAACTATTTTCTTAATTAAGATCAAGTTGAATATCAACGTGCTGAATCGACTTGCTTTATTCCTGTGCTTCTATGTCTTCAGTTAATTCGTGTGCCCCTTTTATATTTGTTCTACAATGGCTACTAACCTCGAGTATTAATTGTTTTTATTAATCTCTGTTTTATTTCAATTTCCTGCATTATTCTGATGATGTCTGTTAAGTGTATCCAGTCGAGGGCTGTGGTCGTGTTGATAAAACACATCTAAGGTTTGCTGAATTTTAAAGCTTTTTTCCGCTATTTTTTTGACAATGAAGATTGCGCCGATGGTGAATCTGTGTTTTTGGAAACCCTTGTTGTTTTTCGCTGATTTTTATAGTTTTACAGAGTTCCTTCGGAATTGTTTTAGTGAATGCTTTGAGCGTTATTTCGCGATAATAGACCTTTCTCACGGTATCGAATTTACCAAAAGATAGAAAAAGATGCTACACTCGCCACTGGGGTACCACGTTGTCTATGGGACAACGTCTTTATGTAACAACGGTTCGCCGTTTTGTATTCAATCTATGGAATTTTACCTACTCTGACTGTATTTGCCGGGATAGCGCAGTGGTAAGAGCGCTAGGTACCTGTACAGGGTGTCGGGGTTCGAATCTTCGTTGCGGCAGCCGATTTTTCTAAAGATCGGTTGCAGCAAGGGTGGTCGGTCCCCGTGTTTTCTATCATATTAGGTGTTAGTTCTATATCTATGTCTTCCTCTACTTTCTCCCTAATCAGCAGCTGTTCTGTTTCCACGTTTTCCTTATATGTATACGTTTTGGAAGTAATGTTTTCCCCTTTTCTGCGTATATTTTATTGATCTGTGTAGTATTCTTGATTTCATCTTTATTCGTTGTTAACATATATATATTTTTCTCTGGCTTCCATACATATTTGCCTTCATCTCTTCTGAAATTTACTCTATTTCGTTCTATTTTATATAATTTCCAGTTTTCTGGGCTTCTGTTTCGTAGGTACTTAACGTGTGTTTTTACTTGTAACCACATAATTTCTTTATTTGTGGGCAAAACCATGGTGTTTTGTTACTTCTATTAATATCTACTTGCCTTTTTGCTAAAGCTTCATTGATTGCCATCATGAATATTATTTTTTACACTCTCCTCTTCCAAAGATTCAATATTAAACTTGTATATGTAGTGTGGTTTAGGTTTTGGTGTGATGGGCATGTTTAATCTCATTTGGTATGTGCCAGATTATGGTCGCTGCACACATTAGCCGCATTAAGTGTTCCCACATCCAGTATCATTTTTGGAGTGATCGTTCTGTTAGTGACAATATAGTCTATCAGCGATTGCTGCCCTCTTGTGTTTTGCCATGTATACTTATATTTGTCTTTAACGTGCACTTGAAATTGTAAGTAAACTATAAACAAAGGTTTTTTGCCATATTTGTATCTTTCAACTAAAAACTCAAAATTTTCCTCGTTTTGTATTTCATAATTTATTTATTGATGTTGCTTTTGTCATGTAATTTAGCAAATACCTCCCTAAATTTTATTGTTTATACATTTTCTACGCATTTCTATGTTGCCACCTTCAATTGTGAAACTAATCCGTTCAGTATTTTTTAAAATAACTCTACCCGTTTTGAGAAAAAAATTCTTTTCCATTCTTCCGACATCTATGCTCTTGTAACTTGTAAACATGTTGCACCTGACTATTGAACAAAAATTACATCGTACGTAGCAAGGCAGATTTTGTTTGATTCGAAAAATTCATTTAAGGTAAAAGCTGAAAAGTGAAAATGAAGGAGTGGAGCAATAAGGTAGACACTGATGGCGCGTCTATCTACGGGATCCAGAGGCACTATCAAGCATTGCTGTGCTTACCATAGAAATGCCTGGCACGCGTATATAATTTAATGTCATTTTCAAATAGAAAATGCTTAAAATGAACGTTTTTTTGTTACTTAAAAGCTGACGTATTTATCTGTATTAAATATACAGTGGAATATTATCTGGTTTTCGTTCTATTTACCTGTAATGTAAATCAAAGCATCCCAAGGGATAGGCGGCTCGGCACAGTACATTTTTAGCGTGTTGAAAGCAAATTCCCTATCGCTATCGTTGAATTCGTAGATAATGTTCCAACCCAACGGGCCAAACTTTTTCCTCTCTTGTATGACTGCGTGGAACATGCACAATCCAAACAACATATTACGCCATTTTCTTTTGTAGTATTCTGAAAAGTATACTAAATGTGGAAAAACAATAAAGAACAACATGGAATTGATGTACGATGATAAAACATTTCGTCTGTCATTTCAGTAAATGCCCGTTTGAGATTCGCCCTCAATCCTTTTGGAGGTTCGTTTGTCACTTTAACAGAGTTCTGCAGGACGGACACTGGAAATGCCTTAGATGGCATTGAACTTAGGTATAAACGAAACTGCTCGTGGACACTGCTGGCGTTTTCAGCGATCTTCAGTATAGTTCTTTCCATTTGTAGCATCCAAGATGTCGCCAAATGACAATTCTGAACAATGAACAAATTCGTACTAATCTATTTTAGTTTTAGCGGGAAATATTTGCAAATAACCTGTAGGAATATCCAATCCCCTTTGGGTAGACCTAATTCTATTAGTTTTTCGGCGACAGGACCTTGCCCTTGCCCTAAAGATATGGCTTGGATACGATCTTTATATCCCATTTCAGCAGCAAATCGTTGAAAGGCTCCAAAAGGATCTGATCCGGTACTTAATACAAATATAAGTGGCGTAACGTTCGAGGTATCTTGATATCTAGAATGGCGGCGATAATTTCGATCAAATTAGTTTAAAGAAGCTAAGAATTGTTACAGAACAGATAAGGAGACTTGTGGACTCTCTATGAAGGCTTGTCCAAGATTCTTTTTTACGTATTGGGTTATGGCGAATACAAGCTTCTCTTCTTGTAAAGTTCTCAACATCATTAATTTATTAAAGTCATCCAGAATTTCATCCCAAACAACTGTGCTCTTTTTGTTTAATTCAGGTACAATATGAATTACCTAAAACATTATAACCATGTAATGTTTTAAATAAATTATTGCGTGAAAAGAAACTAACATGGACAAACTCATCAATACTAATTGGGATAGCTGCTGTGACATCATTTACCAGTTCCTTGAATATTGGAAACGTTGCACATAAGTAATTAACAGCCAGCCACATATTATCTGTTATTGCCGGATAATCGGGTTTCTTAGGCAATTCAGCTTTTGTCACTATTGCTCCCCTCAACAAGTAATTCCACTGAGCATCTGCTACGTGACCGGCCTGCGTTTGTATAGCGACGCACAACATGAAACTGTAGACCAATTTGTGTCTTTCGAATAGTCCTCTCGATACGTTAGTGTAAATAGCCAAGGTTATTTCGTCATATAATGTTTGGAGTCTTATCATTAGATCATCATTCTTTTCGCTAGTTTCTATAACTGTGTTAAAAACCTGAAATTATGCAAAATATTGCGGCAAACTATCTTACTGAATTCTTTATAACACTTATTTACTTGTTTAAAGTATTTTAAGGAGTATTGATACATAGGGTCAATGTCAGCTAATTGCGCAACGACAAAATACAAGACTGAACCTCTCGTAGCAACGGTTCGATATTTTTCACGAGCGATTGAAATTTTTTCTTCAGTCGCCTCGGTTTCGATCAGTCTTGCGGCAATAACGGCCGAAGTTTCCTGTAATGGTGAGTAATAAGATTGTGGTGAATTCTTTCGCAGACTTTAACTTACCTTGCTTTCGTTGAGAGTATCTATCAGTTCCTCGTCATCCAGTATGTTACCTTCTGATTGGTACAGGAGTCTTAAGATTTTGATTTCGATGTTCTTCAGCGTCATTTTATCGTTATTTATGCGTATGATGAGATCGTTTCGTTGACTTTCTAAATCTGGCCGTTCCAATCTTACTACGTCTCTGGAAAGTATCTACGTTATTTTTTGGTTTTACAGTGTATACAATTCAAACTGCTCAAACGACAGTTGTCGTTGGCATTTAATATATGATTATGTGGTGTGGTTGGTTGTATAGCAAAATTTTCAGAATGTAGTATACTTGAACTGATACTTGTAGCTACAGAAAAGCTATAACGATAGAAACAAATTACTTGATAAATTAGTGTCAGTCTCATTATTAAGCGATTCAAATTAGGCTATAAAATGAGCTGATAAAATTATTTATAGCCCTTAAGCGTTTTAAGGTTTTAGGGCCAAGATTTTTTTTAAATGACACCATGCTTTTTTATGATTGGGAAAATAAATAGTGGAAATCAAATAAGTGTGAAAAAACAATAAACACACTGTTCGGATTACTCCTCCCGCACTCGTGTTTCGGGAACCAGGCATTCCCGAAACACTTTCCATTACACTCCAACACTTCCAATTATCAAGTCGAATAACCGAATGAGCGCCAAAATTACTATAAGCTAAACACATGCGCTACTTCTTCTTCTCCCTTCACGCCCTCTACCTACCCCTAACATATGTACAATTTTCTTCCACACCCCCGAACTCAAAAATTCTTAGAAGGACCGCCCGAGTTTTTCAAGTGTACGCTTTTATTCCTCACACTAAATCCATCAGTACAGAAAATGACAGGGCGCTTCTTCCCGATTCAGAAGGTTTTTATTTTTTTAAATATAAATGGATTCGGAAGCATCTAGCTCGCGCGTCGAGGTTACCGATTTCATTAATTTTAAATTGTCTATATTTATATTATGTCCGGTTTTTACCATGTGTGCCATGTCTGCCCTTCCATGTTGATAGTGCGAGATATGCTCTTTATACCTAGTTTCAATAGACCTCTTTGTCTCTCCAATGCATACTTTCTCACAATCTCCACATATATTTGATAAATATCCGACTTTTGTTCCATTTCTGGTTTGTCTTTAGGATTTCCTAAAAGGCTATGAAGTGTGTTTGACGATTTATAACCGAATTTAATATTTTCGTGTTTTACGATTCGGCTAATTCCTTTCGTTATTTTATGAAAAGGCAATATTAAGAACTTATTTTTGTCGCGAAGTTCTACCGGAGTAAGCGTTGTGAAGCTTCTAAGGTGTTGTCTATATTGGACCCTCTTAAGGACGCGATCAACATCTACAGAGAAGCAACCATTGTGTATTCCAATGTTTTTAATGTATTTTAATTCTTTTTCGAATCTGTTTTGACTTAACGGGAATTTAGTTAATCTGTTTACCAGAAAATTAATCGCGGACATCTTATGTTGTTGACAGTGGTTTGAATCTGCCATTATGAATCTATCTGTGTTGGTTTCTTTTCTGTATATGTCTATTTCTAATTTACTGTTATTCTTAATTACTAAACTATCTAAGAAAGGTAGACGATTGTTCACTTCTTTTTCGCTGTGAATTTAATCGAATCAAACCGCGAGTTTAATTTTGTTAGGAATGCTTACGAATATACGAATTATATATATACGAATCCATTTATATTAAAAAGAATAAAAACCTTCTGAATCGGGAAGAAGCGCCCCTGTCATTTTCTATACTGATGGATTTATTATGAGTAATAAAAGCGTACACTTGAGAAACTCGAGCGGTCCTTCTAAGAATTTTTGTGTTCGGGGGTGTGGGAGAAAATTGCACATATGTTAGGGGTAGGTAGAGGGCGTGAAAGAGAAGAAACAGTAGTGCATGTGTTTAGCTATAGTAATTTTGGCGCTCATTCGGTTATTTGACTTGATAATTGGAATCCACGTATTCCCTAAGCACGTGTCGTTCCGAATTAATTAATACTTTGTGCGGGAGGAGTAATCTGAACAGTGTGTTTATTGTGCTGCACCACAGTCCTTGCAATCTTTACCGAAGTGTGAGAAAGGTTATGAGTTTGAAGTAGTTCATTGTAGTCGGAGGATATCTGGACATCATTTTTTCGCCATAAAGTGAACAATACAATTAGTTAATAAAATGTCTGCATGTGCTATCTTTTATTTTTGCAACAATACCTGGCCCCACGGGCCATCACATTTTCTGGACCACCAGCTGGCGATTACTGATCTATACCAAGCATTATCTAGATTAGAATTGTGTACAAATAATAATTTTTTATATAAGCCCTCAGATATTCTTGCCCACAATTTATTAGTAATTCATGAAGTTTGCGTTAAAAGTAATGGGTAAAAGTTGTGATGCCTTTTAAGTTGTATTCACAAAATAGATACACGTATGGTAATGTGTGTAAGGATAATGCTTTAGAGCCGAAAAGGAAGTCTTTGTTCTAAAATATGTTTCTGATACATATATCTTCTAGTGCAATAATGCTAATAGCATAAGTACTTGTGAGATAGATATCAGCTTGGAGAAACTAATAACAAAGACTACATATCGTCCCTAATTAGTGCTATTACAAATTATAAAAGGAGTAAATAAATATAACTACTATAAGGAACATGCAGTAGTCATTTAAACTAAAACTTACAAAAAATACATGATAAATAGAGCCAATTAGAACAAGATTATTTTATCTTACGCTAGTAATTGATCCTCTAATCCGGATGGTGTCACAGTGAAGTTGACAATAGTCACTTGAATGCATACTTCAGGTAAGTAATGTGGATTGGCCAGCTTTGTAGTAACGTAGAATCTAAAATTCTCATCGTAGTCTATGTCAGAATCTCCCAGATGAATAAGAGTACGTCCTCCCTAAAGAGAGAAACATTTATGATATTGATAATTGAAGCCATTCATGCATTAAATGCGACTATTTAATAATATCGAAAATTACCTGAACAAATGTTTGTTTTAGTAGTACGGGACCTAAAGTTGGATCCAGTGTTTCCCCAACTTCTTCCAGTAAAACGGGTATCCCAATACGGATAGCACTTTCTAAGATTCTTAGGAAATTGACATCTGTCAGTTTCCCTATTTTTAAATTGTGTTCCGCTTCCATTTGCCTAATCCATCTGTTCGCCTGTTCTTGGGGATCTATCAATAAAGGCCAGCGACCGGCTTTTGTCACCATAATAGCGTTTTCTGTGGAGACGTCATCTCTTGGTAAGCCACAAGTATTCCAAACTCTTATATCGTACGGATCGGCCAGAACACTTATAAGACTATATTAAATAAATGGGGTTAGTTTCTTGATAAACGAGAAGATGATAACGATGATAATGAGTGTGTAAACATTATGTAAAGTAGTGTTTAAATAGCGTAACGCATTTACCTGAAGTTGTTCGAGCAAGGAATTTTAAAATCCAGGCAGTGCTGCAGCCACATTTCACCTAATTCTTTTCGATAATTGCTGGTAAATGCGCCTATGTAAGCCACGCACCCTGCTGCCAATAAAACATCTCCTATTACAGTTTTTAATTCAGCACTGCAAGACTAGAATACAATTTCGATTAATTGAAGAGTTTATTGATAAGATATGATAAATCGGATGCCTTGTAATATAGCCTAGTATTGCACTATTATTTATTTAAAAAATGGCATATTTTAGTTGTATAATCCTAACATATAATTTCAGCGACGCCTCCACCAAATTTAACAAACATAACTTCTGTAGAAATTGACGTTAACTAGTCACTTTATTATTGCAAGGGTTAACAAAACTGCGTTGTCCCACACTTTGCATAATAGCATAACACGTCAACCGTTAAAACCTACCATATGAAATCTTTACGAATAGAAGAAGTTTTATGTCATCACCTTCACTATGTGCAGACGCGCTTCGTCATAGCTTCGTGGAAGTGATAGCAATGACTATGCAACCCGTATAAAATACAGTAATGGAGTGACTAGTAACGTTAATTTCTACAAATGGAATTGATCAACTCCCATCTGATTACAAATTAAATATTAACTTACCAAAACACTTTGTTCCCATCGAGTTTGTTCATCACCCAAAGCGATGTTTAACCGTCTAGCTCTCAGCAATCTAGTAGCTGTTAGAGTCATTTCATCTTCCAAAGCTTTCTTTTCAGCTAAACTGGTATTAAATTTTGCTTCCAAATTCATAATCATAGCTTCTACATCAGCCAATTGACGTTGTTTCTCTTTCAATACTGACATGACCTTGTTCAGTTCTGTCTCTGCAACTTCTAATCTGTGCGCATAATATAGATTAATACAAATGCTTTTTCCTCCAGATATCTAATATAGTACGTACTTTTTTCTCTTAGGTTCGACAACTTTATATACTTTTGCATACTGATCTATAGCTCGGACCCACATACACATGCTTTTACACACTTTAGACACGTTAACCACTATTTCCGGAACAAAGTCTTTATTTTCAACGTACGGCTTTAGTTTTCGAGTCATGGCTTCTGTTATGTGATTTTTATCGTATTCTTGGAGCTTTTTCAAGAAGTAAGTATCCGCCATCATTTGTTTTGCAGATGCCCAATCAGTTCTACGATCGAAAATAGTTATTCAATTTAATCGAATTATATTTCGGTAATTTGAAATGTATTAGTATTTAGTTAAGTGTATTAGTTAGTTTACTTTGTTCCAAGTAAAACGCAAACTGCTTCCATTACGTATTTAACCAGCTGAGGCGGTTTTTGGAATACTCGAATTTCGTTAACATCATTTTTGTTTAGAGCCTCCAGAGCTTTAGTTGCGGTTTGCATAGCTGGCAAGACAGTATCAAGATCTTTTTGGGCGTCGTCCGCTAAAGCTCGAGTTTCTTGAGCTTGTATCTGTTAGTGTTAGCAGATAAATGTAATATCTAAAGGTTTTACTATTAGGTATTAATTAGACTTACTTTAGCAGCTTCTTCATCGGTTTTAACAACATTCCTTACTTTGTCGGCTTGCTTTTGCTCATTAGCTAAATTTTTCATTAATTCAGCTACAGCTGTCGATTTCTTGGCTAATTCGGGCTCCAAAATCATTAAGGTTTCTTTCATGCTATCGATTACCGAATTAGTTTCGTAAAGTTTCTGCGATTTAGTTTTAAAGTGAAAAAAATATATTAAATAGATGCAAGTGCAATCAAATTTTACCGTCAACCCATTTGAGATACGATCTCGTATTTTCATTATCAATTGCTTTTTATCGTACAACATGTTTTTGTAGAGTTTTAAGAGTTCCAAGTAACTGCTGGGCGTTGTATAGTAATGGCGGCGCATTTCATTATAAAATCGCTCAGTCATATCTTCAACACTCTTAAAAATTGTATCGTATTATGCTGAATATTATATTGCAATAATAAATAAAGCATTTTCTTACCTTATGCATTATAACACAAACTTCTGCTAATTTATTTGTGATTTCTTCGGAGTCTAGACCTTTAAGTGAATTTTGAGCTACTGATAGAAGAGCTTCTTCTGGCCATTTTACGAACCAATTTATTGTACAACAATTTACAAGAGAAGGAAACATACGGCATCTGCGTCTATAAGTACAAACATTAAAAAGAAATGGTTTTAGAAATCTCCGTAAATAATTTGTTTGGAGCCAAATAGATGATGCGATGATGAGAGCCAATAGATGATGCTATTTTTCGTAAGTTCTAGTTGCAACAATCAGGAAATTAGCAGTAATGTGTAAAGAAGAATCCATAGCTTTTAGAAATTTTCTTGTTTCTGCATGTAGAAAATTCAGAATGCACCACGATAGAAAACGAATTACTGGAGTAAAGTAAAATAAGGAAGCATATTGTAGAACAAAGGAAAAATGCGGCCTGCCAAGTATGTAAAATAAGTATAAACGGAATATAAAATTGTACGTACCTATTTCAATAGGGTTCCGGAGGAATCAATCCAAGAGACCGCGACAAGCAACATACTTTGCAAAAGCAATAATTTACAAAGTGCAAAAGAATATTTACAAGTCAAAAGGAGTATTCTCGTAGGCAAATCGAGGATAATCATCATCAAGAAATGGTAAACTTCCTTGCATACATTAAATACAACGATATTAGGAGAGAAGAATATCGAATGGAAAGAATATTTCACTAGAAAAATACTTAGAAATTTATGGAGATACGTCATCTTTGGACAGTCTAAAGTTTGAATTTCGTGATACACATACGTCACAATGTCCTAGTGTCCTAGAAATTAGTGTCAGTGCGCATTGCTTATAGCGTAACCATCGTATTTGGCTGACGGAGAGATAGGACTGTGTGGTCATAATAATTCCTAATGCCCAATTTTACACATCATTGTAATTGGTGTTGTAGTTCAATGTAAACGATGATCTTCCAGGTCGGATAGCTTCGTAGCGTAATAATCAATCTGTATTATTATTAATTCACGTGTGATTCGTAGATATAGAGAAGGTATTGGCCGAATAAGAAGAGAGAATGTATGGAGAATTCTGGGAAAGGAAAAGTCCATAAAAATTTAATAGAAAAATTTAAGAGCCATGTATAAAGACAACACTGACATAGCCAGAACGAATAGTGAGTAAATTACACAATTTGTAACAAAAATGGGACTAAAACAACGATGGTAAACTACACCCAGTATTATTTTCAATGGTATTGGATGACGTCCCATGAAGCATTTAAAGAACATTGAGGACCTTAAAACTGGGATATTAGAAAATGCAGCAAACAGAACTGAACGAACCAGTATCGGAAACAGAACGATCTACAATATAATCAAGAAGTGTTAAATAGAGCACCAACTAAAATTAACATGAACATAAATGAGGAGCAAACACATAACTTGCAATCTTTACTGTAGAGCTGATGATAAAACAGTGGAGGGGCAGCTAAGAAGCTTCAGCTTGTCGTATGGCGGAAAGTGGACTTGCAAAAAAAAGGAAATAAGAAAGGACGACTGAGAAAAAAGTGGAAGGATGGTATAAGGGAGGGGGTAGGGTTAAGTACAGGGGAAGAGGAACAGCGTGGAAAGAAATTAAACAGCTAACACATGATGAAGAGAAATATAAATACGGAAAAAAGAAGAAAATTAATGACAGAGCGCCTTACACCTAATGGTAGATAGGCATAGGGTTAGGAAGAATTATTGTAATCATGTGACTGCACGGGTTTCAAGATACAACTTATTTGTAAATCGGTTGTATCTGGATGGCAGAGAAATTTATTTATTATTAATTTATGTGTGCAATACGAACCACCCCTGCCTAAAATATCGAGAGCAATTGGAATCCAAATAAGGGAAAACACAAGAAAACTATAGAGGAGTTTGTTTGTGTCAAATATCACTTAAAGTCATCAAAAAAAAAACAGCAAAGCATAAAAATATTAGTAATGTTTAGGCAGGTAATTCTGGATTTCCCGCCCCTGCATATTGTTTTGGAAAGGGAGGCCAGATTAATCAATTGCTCCGTACTCCTGTGTCATTGGCGTATAAACTGCTTGATACGGTTATCTTCGACGGCATTCTGAGAATGCCAACTGACATGTTGTGCGCACGACACATGATCGACACATTCTTCACTACCTTCTTTCCAAATAGGGAGGAATTGAGAGAGCAAACTGACTCAAATAAACACCTGCTGGTTTGGGAATGGATCGAAAGGACAGCATGCTTTCGCGCAGGAATATTCTGTCGTAATCCGAGAGTTGAAAAATGCTGCAACCTCGGACAATACGCAACGGTTTTTCAGGTTGAAATCTATGTCACAGATGTGTGCAAGAGGGATTTTCAACACAAATCTATCAATTTTTTTAATGACGATTAGGTTGTATTTAAAGTATCGGAGGCGCACAAACGCAACTCCTTCTCCTTTTTAGTTCCTGCGCATTCTTCGTGACACCAACTATAGCAAAAGCTACATCTTGTCCATCTCCAACCATAACCAGCAGTATCTATTAACTGCACTTCAAGATCGTCACCATCTTCACTAGAAGAACTTTTCACTTTTTTGTTTTCTCTTTCTTGGTTTTGCTTGGCTTCTCTTCTTTTTTAATTGATTCCGTTCTTTAAATGTGGACCTAGAAGCTACTTTTGATTTATTCTTTTTAGCTAAAGTTTCTTCAAGTTCCAGTTTAAATGGGGATTCTGTTATTAAAGAACAACTGGGTAAAGGACTAATACCTATAGGTTTTATTAGGCTCTTGTATGAGGCAGGAGTGGTGGCGGCATTTACCGAAGGACTTGTGGTTATAGCATCTGTCCGTATCTGTTGGATCCTTTTATTCATTCAAGCTAAAGGCACATCATCTTCGCAGTTTTCTTCAGATTGATCTATTTGAATTTCTTCTTGAGATGGCTGAGGCGGTGGTGGAGTCCTTTCACGCTTGATTTTACGTAATTAACAAGGGTACTTCGTGCCACCCCAAATATTTTTGTCGGTTTTAAGTACCCCATTTCCTTGCTTTTTTACCGCATTTAACGCTAGCTCCATTGCCTCCTCATCCCAACTTATTCGCTCTTTTAATTTTGATGTATTTTCTTGTTTATCCATCTAAAAGAAAACTAAACATTGCGCCATAATTCCTATTTGCGCAACGGGTTCCTAATATCGGATATACGATATTCGGAACCGTTACTGTCCGATATTGCGGCAACCTGAGTAAATTTATTCATTTTTAAAAGATAAAAATACAATACCTATAAATTTATGTATATACTGAAAGTCTAAAATATCCCTAACCCGATAGTGTATGATAAGTTATCATGTAACTTTTCCTTTTGCAAATATGGCGGCACTACTTAGGCAGTGTTAAAATTTTTAAATTCCAATAAAACGTCTGTTCACCGAATCATGTCAGAATTAGAAAATTACTTGGACTTGACACGGCCAAAATAATTACTTCTGTATTTACAGATCACTGTAAACGCAGAAAGCACGTACATGGAATCGGGATGAAACGATGAGGACGAAGAAACAGTAGAGCATGTTATGTGCCACTATCCTGGGGCTACTCGAGTCAATCTTATCTTGTAATCTTTGGGAAGGCAGTTACTTCGCTAGGTGATCTGAAGAGGACCTCATTCAACAAGATTATGAGTTACCTTAAGGGCCTGAAATTGTTTTAGGAACTCTAGGATGGTCATTCGCTCTACAATAGAACCGAGAGGTCGTAGTAGAATAGACGATTAATCGAACCTGGCGGATGACATCACAATATCAAGTAAACAGGCTTGTTCACTATATTAAAATAATGATTTTGCAAAATAATTTAAATTAAACCTATTGAAAACGATATGTGTATCTACAACCCATTAAATAATTTTGAAACCATTACCTAAATGCGTCCCCAACTGGACTCATACATATCACAACGTGTAAATTACTTCTCACTTTTCTGATGAAGTAGTCAAAGATTCCATCGCGGTTAGTTTCGGCTATACCGTTTTCTTTAGCCGCTGGCCTGCAAGCTATTATAACTTTTTCTAATTCGTCACTTTCGAAAAGATTTGGTACTTCGCCTGCGTACATTTATATAAATAAAAGAATAATAATTAGCATTATCATAATAGATTACCAGAATTTAGCATATTGTTGATGTCTTCCAGAAACTCTTCCTGTACTATTTGAGTGTCCGTGAAAAGAAAAACTGTGTCTTCGTTCTTAGCTCCGGCGTTGGTGTACATCTTTCGCAGATCCTCGAAAAAATAGGTGTGGTCGTAGTTTCTGGTGAGTTCGATTTGTGAGCACTTGTATCCGTTAAGATGTGACGCCAGTCTTGTTAAACTTTGTTTTCCCATACCACCGACACCGACTAATAACCCGTTGCCGCGTTCTGCGCGAAGAATTCGAGCTATTCTTGAGGAGTGTTCTACAGCATCCATGAAGAAAATTAGCTTCATCTCTTTCGATGTTAATAAGTTGTAATCGTCTAAATAATCCTAAGAAAATATATCAACAAATCAAGTCATATCAGAAAAATATATGTATGTGCTGATGTGCTATTTTCAAATATCTGATACTTCCGCGTTAGGTAGGTTTCAGTTTCTCTGTAGATGTATTGTAGGTATCGTATACATTATAGATATCGATTACATTGTATCAGATACATTGCATCTAGTGCAAAATTGTTACTTTTAGGTAGATTGTATGGAAACATTTTCATTACTTCCAATAATTTAATAATTTATCCGGTTTTGGAAAATATGCGTTTAGAATTTAAACGGTACAGATGTTACTACAACGCAAACTGCGTTTTACAAATGTTACATAATTATTGTAAGATTAACTTTTTCCAGGTTTGGAGATAAAGGAGGATAGAAAATGTTCCCATAAAAAAACGAAAGTTGCTTCTGGGGCAGTCGGTCGATTTTACCTAATCATATTTTTACTAAATTTTTTTAATTTTTGCATGGTTTTGTGCCAACAAATTATCCTTGAATTTAAAAAAAAGTAAATATATATTCTTTCACACGTTGTAGAAAAAGATCGATACTCTCATCAAGCTTCGTATCGCTAATCAAGAGATAATTGCGGCAGAGTCCGGGACTCTTTTGGGGTTAATGTTCACTGATTCTTTAAATTGGAATAATCATTGTCGATCATTAATATCCACTTTAATAAATCTATTTTTAAACTCAGATCACTGAAACATTTAATTGATCCACTAATTTTAAAGCAAGTGTATTATGTGGAGTTTCACTCAAACTTACTATATGGGCTTATTTTATGGGGATCATCCCCCGCAGCGAAACAGGTGTTTCTCAAAC
>JARFOC010000355.1:697082-719030 GCA_031763485.1 Osmoderma eremita | reverse complement strand
CCCAAGTGGAAAAAGGATCTAGAAAGCTTCGGCGGCGTGACCCCACATGGGGTGTTCAAGCCATTATATATATATATTTATTGTCAGTTGTAATCACGTAGAGCTACGATTTATCAATGTTCATATTCCACTAATAAGCGCGTAATTGTGTAATTTACGTCATATTTCCTATTGTAGCAAGTATTTTTTAAAACGGAAATACTTCCCCCCCGTTTTGACAATGTTAGGGGAGGTAGGATTATCCACAAATTCGTTGAATGTTTTGCGGTCATATTTAAAAACCAAAGAACTTACAACCGATTCCCTGGTTGACTAATATTGAAGCTTTTTTTAAGTCAAAATATAAAATCTTTTCGTCAGTCATAAATAATCGACTTTTTTACATCAAAATAACACTTGCATAGTTTAATGTAATTTACTAAAATAAACACGTACATACTTAAACAATAAACAGAAATAAAATACATATTTATATGTACATTATGTATTTTATTCAGTAAGTCGAAGTCTGGATTACTGGAATTTTTTTGGTGGCAAGTCATGGTTGGAGTTATCGAAGTTCGACCGTATATACATAAATAAATATAGATAAAATAAACGACCCAATAGAGTCAATTGAAAGAATAATAATGTTGTATATTATTGTATATTCTTTCTTCAGGTTTCAGGTCTATTTATAAATCTTGTAGTTTCCACAATAATACACCAAAGAGAAACTATACCTAACACATCCCAAATGGATCATGTTACACTACTGTCCCCATAATAAATAAAAACAAACTACCCACAGTAAAACCCTGTCATCGTTTGTCGAAGAATCTTATGCATATTGTCCTATTAATATAGATGTAAAATATTTAATACCAAGTGGGTCGGAAATTCCTAGGAATTTATTGTTGGGATCAGCATAAGCTTCTTAATGATTTAAGGAAGTTCTATTGGGGGGCGTGCTTCTATAATATATTTCATTAGTAAGCATGTGTAACATGTTGGTAGAAAAATAAATATTAGAAATTTATTTTACATCAATTCTTTTAGAAAATGAATTTAAAAAGCCCTCTAATAAATTTTGTATCACACATTTATTTAAATTTATAAGTTAAAATAATTCATAAATAAGTATAATCGGTATATAATAATCTAGTATGTACGTAAACTAAAAATATTCATTAGTAATGAATTGTCGTACAATTTAAATATTGGTGAGTTTCGTTAAACGACTTCTCTGACAGTTCGCCCATAAATTGAGGTGCCTAGTTGATGGCAACCGATGAATACGAGTTTTAACTAGGCGAAACCAAACAAATTAGTAGTAATACGATATATCCTTATCCCTAATGACTGACTGACTGGGTACTTCATTCCAAGACAAATCGCGATCGTTGCCAACATCCGTAGATGAATCACATCGTTGAAAACTAAACGGCCACGTCTGCAAAGAAGACAAATAACTTCAGGGACAGGACGATAAGGAGAAATAATTGTTTGCAATTAGGTGATAAAAGTAATGAGCGACAAATTATTTTAGAACATCATAAACAATACCTTCCTAGAAAAAAAGAACTCTATAGCTCTATTTCAAACTGATTCACAAATAATATTGAAAAATAATTTCTTGCTCCCTATTCACTACTTGATTAATCTCAAATAGAAAGAACCCTCAATTTTTTATGCCAAACAAACTGCATAGTACAAATGGTAATTAATCAATAAATTGTTAATTATATATGTGTGCATACAGAGTGAGTCAAAAAGAATGAAGTTAAGCTGAAATTTCGGGTAATTTGTAATTTAATTCAGTTAGCAAATCACCTAAGACGCATGGACGTCTCAATAAACATTTCTAGTAAAGTAACTATTTTAAAAGAAAATTTTTTAATAATGGGTTTATTTAAAACTATTTGTTTGGTGAAATGTGATAAAAAACTATTACGCAGGATTGAACAAAAAAAATTACACTTTTGAAATGCTTTAAATTCATTGTGACCTTAACTTAAGATAATTGCAGATAATTCACCAGATTACAAAGCGGGAAATTTAATTTCTCTTCATTATTTTTGGCTCAGTCTGTGTCTACATATATTTCTCTGTATTTTGGAGAAGCGTAGTCTATGTTAATTCAGCGGTCGTTCTTAATTTTTGAATAGTTGTAACTTCAAAATAATAAAAGTATATCTACATATATAAATAAAGCTCCTTGGAAAATCTGAAAATATTTTCAGATAATTGCAATATTTCCAGAAACAAATAATAATAATACACATTTATTATCCAAGAGACAGTTGTTCAATTACAGGATAATACAGTACAGGAATTAAAGTAAGTACATACACCAATAATTGAATACCTACCTTCAGCCTTTACTTGGGGAAGGTCCATTATCAATAACCAATAAAATGCTAATTATTATCGTTCACAAATTTCATTACGGAGTAATAATTGTTTCGCCAGGCAGTGGCTTCTTCAGACAAATTAAAAACTAATACATCGGTTTTTTGTTAATATTGAAATATGTCAAATTTTGACAAAATACCAGATTTACAAATCAAAACGTGAATTTAATAAAGGTGAACTATTGCATTCTAATTGATCGTTAAGTAATGAATTTGAATTTTTAAGTTTGTTAATTTCTAAATGTTTAACAAATCCAATTGAGCACCTTTGTTTTCTATATGCAAAATTTTGAAATCACAACAAAAAATATGATTTTCTTCTGTTACATGGTTGGCGAAAGTCTAATCCTGCTTTTTATTTCTGTAGTGTTATTCAAGTGGTGTTCTGTGTGGTGCAAATCTCCCAGAGTGCGACGTCTAACATTATCTTCCTTCGTAGTTTCTGCTGAGGATGGTAACTTAGTTGCCGAAATACGTATCCAGGAGTTCTTCACTCATCGAGGTGGTAAGGGTATTTTTTATTATCTTTTACTATTTCAAGCCACCGTATCCTATTTTGTATTTTATAAGAAGCATAATGTTCAGAAATTCTTTTTTCAAAAATTCTGCCAATTTGACCAACATAAACTTTCCCATATCCACATATCATCTTATAGACACCAGATTTTTTATCTTTTTCGTTTATATCCTTATTGTTTTTATAAGCAACGTTAATGTTTCGTTTTCTTAAAAAAATTAGCTATATCGTCGGATGGTTTACCAATGTAAGTAAGAATTCTAAAAGGTGAGGATTTAATGTAATTAATAATAGGATAAACTGTCGATATAGTTTCGTGAAGTAATTTCTCCTTTAACATATTATCTATTAATTTTGAACTGTAACCACTATTAACGGCAATTTGTTTTATTAAATTAAATTCTTTATCAAAGTTTACTTTCGAGAGAGGATAAGTAATTAATCTATGTAGATATGAATGATTTGATGCTAATTTTTGTTGGAAAGGATATCCTGATGTATTATGTATTGTGATATCCTTATGTGATTCTTTACGGTTGATTGCAAAATCCAAATTGTTATTAATTTTGCTTACGGTTAAATCTAAAAAATTAATACAATTATTGTCTTCTAATTCATTAGTTAATTTAATATTGTTATTTATGGAATTCATGAAATTTAATAAATTTTCCAATTGTTGCACCGGAAAATCACGCTAAAATATCATCTACATATCTATGCCAAAAGAAAATCCGGTTAACTAACGGGTTATTGAATATTAAAGATTCTAAAATAATATTATTAAAAAGTAGCTTATATACGAATTTCTCATATACATTTTCTTTTCTTGTGCGTAAAGCAGGGTAAGTGCCATCGATATTAAATGACAAAAATTTCTGAAATTTGCGATTGATGCGATATAAACTCAGAAAACCGAAAGCGTATAAAGGTTTCCAAATTCGAAGTGCATACTCTAGCTTACTCGAGACAAAGGCAAATATAAAGACTTTAATAGAGATGTATCTTTGAAATATTTAGAAACACCCATAATAAATCCAAGAGATTTCATGGCTTCAGAACAAATGCGGGTAATGTGCAGTCTAAAAGTAAGTGCAGAATCAAAACCCAGATCCAAAAATTCAAATTTACGCGTTAAGGCGTTATCCATGATGTGGTATGATGAAGCAACTGAAGAGGACGAACGAGTATAAGTAACAGTGCAACATTTTGCAACATTCAGGTTAAGTCCGTGACAATCACACTAGGTAACCGCAGAATTCAAACCACATTGGAGCTCCCTCATATCATCAGTAGAAGAGAGAATCTTAATATCGTCAGTATAAGCGAGCACAGGAAGGTAAATCTGAAGTAAAAGATCATTCATGTAAAGTAGAAACAACAGAGAGCCCGGATTTCATTCATGCCGAGGTAAGAATAAACACACCAGGACAGTATCCATTGTAAGTGACATAACACCTTATTTGTTTTAGATATGACCTTAGAGGAGTGACAGCGGATGGAACAAAACCCAGAGAAGTCAACTTAAACAGCAGCATTTCACGATCGAGTAAGTCAAGAGTTTTGGATAGGTCAGTATAATTTACGTCAACCTGGCCACGTCTGTCCGAGATATCCCTGATAAATTGGGTTAATGTTGCTAAATTAGTAACTTTGGATCCCCCAGGCATGAAGCCATGCTGATTTGTACAGACAATAGAACGAGTACTGTAATATATACGTCTATACAACTCCTGCTTCATGAGTTTGGTAAAATTCGATGTGATGGAAATGGTCCTATAATTAGATAGTAGTTCATTTTGCCCTTTTTATGCACAGGGACAATCCTAGCCCTTTTCCAACGTTCAGGAAAGATACCAGATGAAATACATGTGTTGCAACACATTTTGTTTGTAGATAGTCTTCAACAATGGATTTTAGAAGCTTGGGATAGCATACCACTGGGTACCGTTGATTCGCTAATTTCAAGTATTCGTAATAGACGATGAATGCGTAAGAAATACAGGAGGATAGACGCATCATTAGTGTTACTATGAATTGTTAGGATCATTTATTTATAGTTTCTTAATACGAACAAAATAAATATTTCATGAAAATTTTATGAAAATATACAAACGTTTACTGGAGACCCATTTATTTATTGACGGCCAGTATAGTAGTGCGTCTTTTATTACTCGGACTATATTCTAGATATCAATTTGATATTTTGGGGATGTAATATGATATTACTTGTGCATCTTCAAAAAATATATTCCCATATACTGGATGTTTTATAAAAAAGGTGGCAAAATCCACTTTTTAAATGGAACAGCCTGCATATTTTTACATTATTAAAGATCCCTTACTACATTCCATTCAACCACAGCTTATGAAAGTAACCGTTTTGTGGTTTTCAAGTTATAACTGTTTGCGTTAAAAAGTTGAAAAATCTAACTAGCATACAACGCGTGTAATAAAAAACGGATGTACTATTGCTGTGGATATTCTAACTGAAATTTGCAGTAACTGCTAAAAGTAGCGTATTCCTAAAAAGATCTAATTTCCACTACCAATGTTACAATACAAGGTGTATAAGAAATTTTTTTTTTGGTACACTTATGTATATAGTTGGACATGCACAAAATTGGTTGGCTATTGAAATCCGCCATGGTTCAATGTTTAACATACGTTACACATCATTCACTTTAGATGTTTGACTGCATGGAAAAAGGATATTTTAATTAATTGGCTTGTTTCAAAAGGAATTGCTTGCGATACCTATATCATACTTAAAAGTTGAACTTCTGGAACGCCCTAAAAGCTATTAAAAATAATCCCATATCCTATGTAATCGATGAGATGGTACCAGAAACTGCTCGTGAAATTTTAAGGTTGCCACCACATTATTTCAACTTAAATCCGATAGTATGGGCTCAAATAACGGAATATGTAGCTGCAAGTAACAAAACTTTTAAATTACCAGACGTAAAAGAATTATTAATTGAAGGACTCCAACTCGTAACTGCTGAAGCATGGACAAATTGCATCAAGGACCCGATTACCGAAGAAAGTAAGATGTCTGAGCTGTATAACATAGTAAAAGATATGATGGATATATTGTTAGCGCTAATACTGGATCATCATCGGAAATATCCTCTCTAAGTGATGCTTCCGCATTATCAACATAAAAAAATGATATTTGAAGTAATTTGTACATCGTTCTATAATTGTGATAATTGTAGCTACATTAAAAAAGAACTATGAAAGTGTGTCATAGAAGTCTATTTTATTTCCTTTTTTTTTTTGGCTGGATTGAATAAACCGAAATAAACGTAAACGTATATTTTTTTAAAACATTTTACTACTACTTTCAAAGAAATTGACAAAGGTTATAATAAAACTGACATTTTACTTTCAAATTACCCGCCATTATTTAATCGAGCCGGTTGCAGCGCTATCTACTATATTCTTAAAGTGAATGGACTTTAGATAAATTAGTTCTTGAAGATGTATTATTTCTCTTGTCCAAACTGCTTCCAATGTATACATGCACATGTTCGTTTTTCTTATGTTGGTTTATATAATTTAAGTATGTAACTTTGCAATTTATAATTATTTCACATAGATTAATAATTTTCTCATTGTCTTTCAGTGCATAGTGAATTTCTATTAAATAACAAATATTTATGCTAAACCTTCTTTTGCAACATATAACTAGAAAGCTTGATTAAGGTGTCTGCATCAATTTTTTTATGGATCTAATTTTTATAAATTTAGTTTATGTAGCTTTGCGGTTTCTTACAATATAAATGCAAAACGATTTTGGGTTTGATCTAATTTCAGATTGTATTTTTATTAATAGGAATTCAATTTAACAACGTTCAAGTAATTTTTTCTTGCAATGTAATAATGTATATAGGTATGTATATAGATGCACTGGAATTTTTAGACTCCTCGACTATTTTTACGATGGTAATTATTATGATAGTTGACGAGAGTAGAGATGTCTAAATCCTCAAGCCAAACCAGAAAAAAATAAACCTAGTAATTGCCAGTAAAAACGGAATAAGATTAAAAGGCTTCCAATCATATTTTGTGTGATATTGAATGCGATTTACGAATAACACAGCAACAGCTGTTTCCATTTGTCTGCGCTTAATAATTACACTGACATGACGTCTGCGGTGTTTGCTTTACGGGCGTGTGCCGTATGGACACAACCGCCTAACATAAGCAAATCTCTAAATTTATACATAGCCACTTAGGCATGAAAAGTGTCCCAATAATAAAAGACGATATTCCAAATAATCGCCTTGTTTTTCTTTTGAACCCGAGGGGGAAATAACTTTTTTGTTCTTCCGGAATAAGTTCTACAAGAGAGGACATAAACAAACTTTAATGAAAGGGGTAAGAAATGTTGAAAAGAAGTATGTAGGTATATCGGAAATAGAACATTTTTATATTTCTTCTACGCAATTTGTAATATTTGAAAACTTCTAATTTAGAGCTACAATTAATTTTGGTTTAATTAATTTTAACTGAGACTTGTACTATGTATGTTTTTGCAAGAAATTACAATAGTTATAATGCCTTTTACGTCAGAAGAGATTTGGAGTAAAACGATCTATCTAAGTCCTAAATCGTACTTTATGAGATAAACTAAATGTTAAATTTCAAGACTGATAAAATTTTTAATGCATTGTTTATTGGCTTTTGGCAAAATGGTATAAGTAATCTTTGAATTATTATACATAACTATCTGGAGTTTCTATTGTTCGAGCATGGTTTGCGTTTGCGAATATTTCTTAGATAGGTCGGATGGTAACAGGTCAGCTTTTCTTTATAAAATGTCTTAAAATATGTTGTCCACGCTAAATATATCTACTGGGTACACTTAACTACCTCAAACAGAAAAGTCTTAGCTCTGGTGTTTTCAAACACTGACTCAATCATATAATTTGACTGCAATGACTATAATAACCGAATCGTTTTGGTTTATGAGTTAACAGATGAAATAATGGAATCAGGTCTAATTTTAGTCGTAGTAAACCTAGAAAGTATAGAAACTCGCATGGACTTGGATCGGTGTTTCACAATAATAAGTGGACATTTCAATGTATTTCAATGAACAAATATTTTTCATGCTGTTTTTAATTGAATCAGAACATTACCTCAAACAAAAATATTTTTTAAGCGTGTTAAACACGTTGAGTATTGCATGGCATTAATATTTGAAATTTGTTAAATCTAGACTTAGATCATTCTTTTCGCGATGTATCTATTTATATTTGTATAGTTTCTACTTTCGCAGGATATAAAAATGTTTAACAAAAACAGCCCAAGATTTCATTTATTTTGAGGAATGTACAATTCTATAAATAAATTTCAAACGACTTCAAGTTAATATGTTTTCATTACACTTTATTTGTGATTAGGAAGCATCCAAAAAGCGTTTTGAGTTTACCAATCATAAAAATGGAACAGTTTCTTCGGCCTGTATATGTGTCTGTTGTCCATAATGCGATATGTGATCGATAATCCAATATGCCTTGTTGATATTTGTTGATATCTTGAAATGCTTAGAATGTTAACTAATTGTAGGTAAGTAATCTATCTAACGAAAAGGGAAAGAAAATGGAATGGCCACCTGTTTATTTAGTAATCAAGGAATCTTAAAGAACAATAATGGAAATTCTAAAAAAATAGGATTCACGAATAGTATATATCTGCAATTGTATAAAATTACATATTACATACTTTATTTGAACCGTAGCAAGATCTTTTATACAAAAATGTTTATTAATAGATAAACGTCGTTATGACGAAACAAGTTTTCTTAAATTTCTAAAAGCGCTAAAGACATCTAACTTGTAGGTAAAAAAATTTCTACATTTCGTGTTGTATACAGCCCAAATCGCGCGGATAAATTTTAAAGTAACCTCAATAATCGTCTAATTATTATATGTATTGCAATTATAATTATATATTGCTGGTAGATCTGCACAAACAACGATTTTATAATGCCTAAACAAGCTTTATGGCAAACAAAATGATGAACAAAAATGTTTTGGATTTTCAGGGACCCAAGTAAAGTGAGTGTGTAAATGTGAGTCATGAAACTATTCGCTTACACCTTTATTAGCTAGGAAGGAGGTGAAAGTTAAGCAAATTGTCAAATGATAACAAGTTCTTGATCTGTTGTTAATCTGCGACGATAGGTGGATATTGTAGTCAAATTCAAAGCGTCTGGATCATTGTTTATCGCCTACTAATTCGGTACCACACACTCCCAAAGTGCGTTGAACTCAAACAAGATTTTATTGTTTGCTTCATGGACAACAAAATGAATTGTACATTATGAGTTTTTGGAAAAGGGTCAAACCATCACTGCTGACTTCTATTGTGAACAACTTCAGCGAGTACAAGCAGCACTCATTCAGTAACAGTCTTCTTTGATCAATTTGAGAGAAAGTGGTATTCTTACGAGATAACGCAAGGCCATATACTGCATGAGTGAACCGCGAAAAGAATTCTGAACTTGGCTGGGAACGTTACCACACCCTCCATATTCTCCTGACATTTCGCCAAGTGATTACCACCTTCTTTTGTCCCTTGACAACTGTATGAAGCATAGACTATTCAAAACTCGAGTTAATGTAATAAATGCATTTCGTCAATTTTTTGATCCAAAATTCATAGAGTTCTATAATACCGGCTTACAAAAATTGGTGCCACGTTGGAAAAAGGTTTTTGAATGTGATGGCAATTACTTCGATGAATAATAGTGTATTATTTCACATTGTTTACATATTGTTTCTTAATAAATATTTATATTTTACAATAAAAAACGGCACGAACTTATTTGGTTTCCTGATATATACAAAATGTTCCATTTATGTAGCAAAGTATGAAGTAGTTTGAAATCTGTTACAATTGTTATGGTTATACATTCCTTAAATAAACAAAATATTGTAGTATTAAACATATTTACTTCTACTTCATCCTAATCTGAATTTTCGAACTGCCTGTGTATCCTTGTTAGTGAGTGGTTTTGGTATTAGACATTTTATATGTATCATGATATATTGTTATAAAAATTATTGCAATATTATTAGAGATTGCTAAATTTCACAATAAGAAATTAATATGACTCACTATGTTAAATAATGCAGTGTTGAATATATTCTTCAATGGCAGAATTGCAAAAAATAGCTTAGGTTAATCTTTACTTCAAAAAAACTTGCCTGTTATAATTACTCGTGCCTTCAATTGTTACGACAAGAACAATCGGTTGATTTGCATGTATGCAAATACATGATTATTTTATTTAACACGACAAGCAACAAGAAAAATTGATGTTGAAGTCTTAAAGGGGCTATCAAATTATATTTTTAAGATAGCAAACAATCAGAATCAGTTTTTTCTCAGATCATCTAGACTAGGTTAGTTTTTGATTTTATGAAATATATTTTTCATATTTGCTTTCATTATATTTAACTAAGTTTGTAAAATCTCCTTTTGAAGTACTTATCGTTTACTTGTGTTTATAAAAGCTGACAAATTTATGGTTATATAGCATCGTATATTAGCATTGTAGCTATTATAAATGGTAATTAGCCAACATTTAGTGTGAGAAAAATGAAAAAAAAAAATTACATCTACATACAAAACTTACCAGGGCTAAGGGGTGTTTATGTAACTGATCATCAGATACCGGTTGGTCCATCAATACAGCCCTCAGATGTGCAATGTAACTAGTAGCAAGTCGCAAAGTGTCTAATTTCGATAATTTGGTATCGGCGGGTACCCACGGCAGTGTCGTCTTTAGCCGACAAAAGGCCTTACTCAAAACCCTCATGCGTGCCCTTTCTCTAGCATTTGCCGCATTCCTTTGCGGATGTTTTGCGTCGTCCATTTCGTCGTCCGAGTCTATACATTCTGTTATGCGTCGTTTACGAGGCATAATATTTAAGACTGAAAAAGGAAATGAAAAATTGTTATTTATTTGCTATTTCCATAGTCCATTTATTAAATATATATATACAGTTGAGTGACCTATTAAAATATTTTGGGGAAAAATTCTGAAAATTTGTACATCGCCATAGGCCGAAGTGATTTTTCAGAGTATATTATTTCCACGTTTACATCACTTCTGGTTCACCGGACGTCGCCATTAACCTTCTTATTTTAAATGGAATGTTATAATTTTAATTGCAAAAATATGTTATAATTTTAATTGCAAATTCTGATTCCAAACGTTATTCTAAGTACAAAATGTTAAGGTTTCCCTATACCTAACTGTAACCGATTTTGAGATATCTTCAAATTTGTGTAAAAAATCGTTTCAGTGGCCTTTCATTTAAAAAATGCTTTTTCGACACTCTTAAATTTCAAGATTCAAGTTGCTTATTATTTGAAAGTATAACCCTCAGGAGTTCAAATCATATGCTAATTATCCCTGAAAAATTTACAGCTCGGTCGCAATGTGGTCTCAAATCTCATTATGTTTAGCTGTCCAAAATTCAGTTTTCTTAAATGAAATATTTTCACATCATGATACACAGAATCAAATTCTGTAGCGAATAGTATTAGGTTTCCATACACCTATTTCTTTTCGTTTTGTGGTTCTTAATAATTGTGTATTTTAATGGAATATTTTGCTAGAATTAATCCAGTTTTTCCCAGTAAGTTTCAACCAAGCACAAGGAATTTATTGACTTAACAAACAAATGTACAGTAAGTAATCGTTTTCTGGTTTTCGAGGTACAACTGATTCTGTTAAAAAATCGAAAATCACATATCCATAAGAAAGTAGTCCTGCGTCTTTCAAATTTAGCAATAGAATTTCATGTATGTAATTCTGCAAAGCTTTTAGTTGCAATATACAGGAAAAATCATTTCGAAGTTGGTAAAGTCAATACTTTGCTGATGACCAACCTGTACATCCGGTGATGGAAAAAAATTACTGGCATCTTCACTCAATCACAACCAATCCACACAACAAATTTTATAGCTAAATTTGGAAGCGTTTAGACGTAGAACTACTTTCTTTGGGATGTGATTTTTAATTTTCTTTAACAGAAACAGTTGTAACTGGAAAGCCACAAAACAGATTACTTTCATAATCTGGGGATGAACAGTGTTCACGACTGTATATTAAAATATGTGTACTATGATAGTTATTAAGGTTGGCATATAGATGACGCTGCTGAGGACAGACTAAAATACATGCTCACAATTAGCTACGTAAATTACGATACACAATTCTATCATTACACGTAACAATTAATACTATATTACATCCCCAAAATATCAGATTGCTACCTAGCATACAGTCTGAGTAATAAAAGACGGACGTACTATTGCTGTACCCTGTATACTTTGTCACAAGATAAAATGATGCAACTACAAAGGCTACAGAGGGGTACCAAGAGAATTATTTTTAATTGTGATACACAACTGTAAGTTGGATGTCAAACATGTTAAATTTAATGAGTATTAAACAATACTTTATACTTTAAACATAATTTATTATGATTTATAAAGTCAAATTCAAATTGGTTCCTGACTGTTTGAGTAAGGACATTACATATGTACCTGATGATCAGAAATGTAAATAATTTTTATGCTATTAGCAATTGTTGTTTGTCTAAAGCTAGGAATAATATATTTTAGAGAGGATTCAGTGAATTCAATGGACTACCGACAGATATAAAAGAATGTGCCATCATCATCATTAACAGATTCACACAATGTTTAAAATTTTATATACCTACTGGAAAATTAATAAAATATCGCTGTTTTTCTTTTGTTGTTTGATATTTCATTTATAAATATATGTATTGTAAATAGCATATTTTAAATAAACGTTATTATTGGGCTTACCTGGCCTGTTGAATTACCTATGTTAATAAATAAAAACAATAAATTATTATTATTTCTTGTGATAATAACAACTTTTTAAAGAAACAAATTGATTTTGATATCTGTGAAAGTTTCACCAATAGGTGAAATACAGCTGTAACTAACTAGGAGTTTCGCTAAATAAAAGAATAAATTGCCAAATTCCTTAAATTACAAGAGAATCATGGGAACGAAGATTTACAGATCAAAATATTAGCTAAACCCGCAAACTACAAACATATCTTCTAGTCAAATTAACTTATTACATATTTACATAAAATATGTTTATTTGCGGTATGTAAAATACTAAACAAGGATATCCGAAAATTAGATTTGGATGAAATTTTGTACACTGATGAAGTGCATTGGTATAAGAAAACGCATATTTTTTTAAGGTGTCAAATTTTCGGATTTTGAGTCCCAGCCCACTTCAAAATTTAAGCGTTTTTTTCGATTCTTTTTACAAATATTTCTCAACTATAGCAGTCATAAATTCCGTTTAATAAATATTGAAGTATATTACATAGATTGTTACACGATATGGGTTTCGAATTTAAAAAAGTAGGACGTAAAAATATACTCATTAAACGAGACGACATTATTCGGTGGAGGTACAAATATTTACGAGAGATCAAGAAATTTAGAGAAGAAGGTGCAATTTATTATTCATGTAACAGATCCGCCATCATGTGAAGATCAAACTGGTTCATCGACTGACTAAAAGTTGGAACAAGACATATGTGTGTGTAATTGCTATTCCTTTCTTAAATATTATTTTATTATATGGGGAGTTGTATGATTCCAGCTATTATTGTTAGAAAAGTGGAAACTATTATTTGTTAAACGATCATATATTTTACTTTAAATTTAATAAATTGTATAATACCCCAATTCCTAAATAAATGTTCGAAATGTAAATTAAGTTAATGTTGAATAATAATAAATACAATTATGGTCTTTTTCACTGATTCTTAAATAAAAAAAATATTAGTTTTTTAAAAATATTATGCTGTTTTCCTCAAAATATGTATTATAAGTGTCAGAAACCCAAATAATGGAACCGGAAGTAATAAAGTACAGTTGATTCGCCGATTTGGCAACCGTGTATCGAATTCTCATAAGCTCTGTACTGCATTCGGAGGTTAAGACGATCTATAGTTTCTTTTCTATAATGTCGATTTCTAGTTTGTTGTCGTTGTTCGTAATTACCATGCTGTCTAATAATGGAAGGCGATTGTTCACTTCTTTTTCCGCTGCAAATTTTATAGTGCGAAATTGTGAATTGTCAGATAAGATTCTCAATGACCGATTTTGTTGTGTCAAAAACCGGGAAGATATCGTCAACATACCTAAACCAGATTCTAGGAAAATATGCTGCGTTCTCTCTCTCAATGAAAACCATTTGATAAAAGTATGTGTTCCTGTGCATGTATAGCTAATTTAAAAAAATATGGACGTGTTTATTTTAAAGAAAGTGCACATGGTATCTTGGGAATACTTTGTAAATCAATTATACTTAATCATGCCCTATAAATTAGTAGTTCGCAACAATGGCCGTTTTTAATATAGCTAATGCGTTACTTACAAAGTTTCCAAAGCATTCTCTCTTCTATCTGTAACGGAATTTGAGTTTGAACGATTAGAAGGACCAAATGATGCAAAATTCGTTGAAGAGATAGTATATAAATGAAGAAGCCATTTTAAAAATACGCATGTGCTCCAGAAGAAAATGACATTATTTATTATAGACCGAAATTACATTTAGGCTTTGGATGGTGTAGATTACTCGAGAAGAAGTAAACTTGAGCGTTGTTCTCTCGAAAGTTTAAAATATCGTTTTAGAAAAGTAGTCATTAATTTTCACGGTCATACAGATGGGAAGAAGAGAAAGGTAGTGGATTGGTCACCTAAAAAATCTGTTGTTCTTCTTGGTATACCTAGGTACTCTATCAATGTATAAATGTAATTTTCGGATTGCCGAGGTTTCCTTGTAAGTAGGTTAAATTCTTATAAACAAAGATTTTGTATGTAACATTAAAAGTTATGTAAAAGTTTCTTTTACATAACTGAGCGCAAGAAAAATAGTGGTATTAATATTTTATTTATTCCATTAATGTCTAATAGAACATAATCGCTGATTGTCTTATGTTTTATTAAATCCATGACTTAAGTGTAGAAATTACAACAACATTTGTAGAAACTTGAATTGTATAAATGTAATTCATAAACAACCTATAGAAAATTTCGTGGAATTCGTGAGACAAAAGAAATTATTGTGGCAGGTGAATGTGAAGCCAAGTCAGGAATATTTTATTAGATTAGATATTGTATTAGGTGATAGGTACCTATATACTATGCATTAATGTATAATTATATTTGCGAGTAGTCGAGGTCCATTAACCCATGTCATTACTTATCCTTACCATGTTGCAAAATTTTATTTACATTTATTCAAAACATAGATTTGTCATCTGTCATATTGATCACAGATAGAACTGTTCACGGATTTGGATAGTTAGCATTATAAGTGGGTAATTTGATTTTATTAGTTATTACCTGCCTTGTTTGTATGGTAAATGGACCATATTTTATAATACTCTTACATTATTTCACCGCACCAGTGAAGAACTGCTAACTGAGACTTTTAATATTTTTCAAATAAAAAAATCCATATGAATCAGGTTCGATGTTAAATTGCGGAGGAAGAAATGCTTTTACGCCATAATTGAAATCTTATTTATTATCAAGGCTAATAGAAATATTTGCTGTGGAAGGTTAATTGTAGAAAAATATTGTTTTGAAATTGATAGAGCATTTTTGACGTAGTTTTTGCAGCTAAAATCATCATATCTACCCTTAAAATGTTCGTCTACCTTAAGAATATAGAAGTAAGGTAAATTACTCACGTTTGTCACAGAAGTATATATATTTTTTTAGAAATATCACCACTTTTCACACACACTTATAATATTTAACTAAGGAGCTTGTTTGAAGTTAACTTTTCCTAGCGAGGGCGTGAAGTACAATGGTAACCGCCCAATCATTAAGTAGATGAAAATCCGGCAGCCAACCCTGGACCAGGAGGCGAATATAATTCCGCAGGAAATTCTAAGCATCCTATTTTTATCACACAACGTTATTGTTAACTGAGCAAAAAGAAAGACAAACATTTGTTGTAACATATACTGTTTATTAGCAGCCCCCTTATTCCTGAAATGTGTTCATTTCCCTTTGTGCGAGAGCGCAAATATAAATAGATGTACGCACATATGATTTTTGAGATTTTTTCTTTTTTGTGGTTAAGTACTGCTTTCTATGGTATTCGTAAAAAATTATTTTGGGAATATAAATATAGAAACATTTTCTCTACATAAAATTTCGGATAAAATTATTAATTTACTTAAAAATATAGAAAAAAATGTTTATTTGATATTATAATTTGAATTAAATGATGTTGAAGATCAAGATAATAATAGTTATCAAGTTATGGAGGAATTTACTACAAATAGTTGTTAAGGACATTACTTGGGCGTCCTTCGTCTGTCTTACTGTGGATCAAATTCGAATTAAATTGATTAATTGTTCATTCATTTAGTTAGTAGAGTAGAACCTCTACTAACCGATCCTCGTTTAACCCAGTTCCGTTTTACTCGAGCTCATTATGAAAATATGGCACCGTATTAACAGACGATGAATTGCAATACATTCGATTTTCAATTGAATTCCTTTTCTGCGTTTATACGCACGTACAGTGGCTCAACTTTAAATTTCGGTAAATGTTAATCGTTTAAGACAGGAAGAATAAAGTACAGTTGTTCCTATTATTACAATATATGTACGAGGGATATATTTTTTAACGGTCGATGCGCTAACGGAAACAAATGAAGGCAATAGGGAAAGTTTTAATATGTACCTACAAGAGTTATTCGTACATCTGAATTATTTCTCAATGTAATTACCACCGGCTTTAAGCCATTTGTCGTAACGTGGAATCACTTTTGTGTATCCTCTCCATACCACGTTGCCGGTGAAGCTTTCAACCAATCTTGCACACTGGTTTTCAACTCCTTATTAGGGAAAGAACCGATTAAACGGGTGCCAACCGCACTTTTATTCAGGCAAACAAATGGAAGTCCCTTGATACCGAGTTAGAGCTATAGAGCGTGTGGTCCAACACATCCCATCCGAAATTTTTAGGCAGGAGGAGGACAATGTCGGAGGATTTCACAATACGTCGTTGCAGTAATTGTTGTGCAGGCTCCAAGAACTCCGTTAGAAAAATTCCTCTACAGTTCCAAAGGACAGTAGCCATAAGCTTTCCGTATGGCAAAGTTTGTTTGATCTTCTTTGTTTTGTTGGACGAATTCGAATACATCAATTATTTTGTTTGACCTTTTGTCCCGGAGTTCACGAATTGAACCCACGTTTCGCCTCCGTTTACAATCTTTCCCAAAAAAGTTTTTCTTTCTCGTTGTACCGGTGCAAGATGTTACCGTCTTACCCGAAGCTTGACCTTTTTCCTTAGCAAAAGGAAATATAATTTTTTTGACGATGTAGGCTCAGTTTGGGATATATCGTCCAATCCAAATATGAATCGCTGATGTAGTTTATAGTTACATGTACAAAAGTTTTTTGTGTAACAAATTACAAATTAAAAATAATGAATACTACATATAAACAAAAAAATTAGTTATTCGTCTGGAAGAAAATTAGTAATCCGTATTATCGGAGATTTGCGATTAACATAGAGAGTTTTGGATCTAATTGCCTGGGATAATAGAGATACTATCGTAACTATTAGATGTTTAAGAATACCAACATTATTTAACTCAACATCTGTGATTCTTTAAGAAAATATCTTCAAAATGTCTTGCTTAATATCTCTTTGGAAGAAACTACACCACAATCTATTACTCTAACGTCAATTCTCATCGTGATTCTCATTTTCATGAAGCAAAATATGTGTATTAGAAGACGCAGTTAACAAGTTCAAGCCCGGGATACCTTAGTTGGTAGGCGAAGGCAATATTACTAGAAATTAACTGCTTTGGGCTTTTGGTTATTTATAGTATTTAAAATCTCTAGATATTGATGTATACTTCCTTGATCCATGGAACCGTATTTACTTCCGCAAGTTCTTGTATTGACTCCGGGTCTCTTCTGAGTGGTAGTTCGCGGCAGTCGCAGCCAGGGTTTTCAACAAGTCACCACTTATATTTCCAGAACTATATTTTGCGATGGTTACTCCTTATGCGATTCAGTATTTTCCATTTCATTCTGGGGAGGTTAAATCCTGAAGGTCGTTGTGCTGGATCTAATATTATGTGCAGGTTGTCTGGATTTGTCGCTGCTCATTTCTCTCTCAAAGCATCAATAATGTTGAAATGTTCAGTGTTGAGTTGCTGACCAAGTCTCAGGGAGGTTTCCGCTATTGCAATCCCAGAATATTATGTGAACAGTCTTGCTGAATACAAAGTTGGTTATTACCACCGCATTTTTGCCTTTCCTTCTTGAGCGCCAATTTGTGTCGTAAAGAATACATAACCAGAGTTAATAACATAAATAGCCATAAGTGAATGAACATCATTTTTTATCCATTCATGTTTATTTTAGTAAAATTAACACCATGGTAATCAAGCAGCATTGGAGAATGGGAATTGGGAAATAAGAAATTTTAAGCTTCCCTACATCTGAAAATGCATTGTACTTACTATTCATACTCTTAAATTTTTTTATCACTTCTTAGTAACTAAATTGCCAACTGTCGTCGAGTGGTTACAGTGATAAATGTTTGCGATGCTGCGATATAAAAATGTTAGACATATTTATCATACGTTCGGCAATACACAGACATAATAGTAATTAAGGATAATAATGTAGGCATATACATTATACATAGTTAATTGTCGTGGTTTCTAAGATAATTTAGAAAACCAAAATTAGTTTTATTGAATACTGGACATTGCCGGTTTAAGATGGTTGAAACGTATTTATATAATTAAATTCGAAAATTTTCATTCACAAAGATTTTGTAATGTTTTACTTTTCATATTGAACGAGATCCACGTGTGCTATTTTTAGATTCTCACACATTTTAAATATATTTAACTCAACAAATAACTCAATATATTTTGGTTAGCATTCAAAAGTGAAATAGCATATAAATATACACTTTATATTTCTAAGGTAAAAGTTTACCATTCCTGCTTCCTTTCTTTTCACTGAACATTTAAAAGCATTCAAAAACGTAACGAAGTGTTTCTCCAGGTGTTATTTATCACTTTTCAGAGTTTGTTTCCGCTTGAAACGGAGGGTTTCTGAGTTGGTACTCGAAGCAACTTCCGCACACAAGCAAAAATTACTACGTATTACATGTTTTACTATACCAATCGTGATTCACATTAAAAATTCCATATTGTTCATACATATTGACCATCTCGGATCTGTAACCTAGTTGTTTATCTAACCCGTAAATTATAAGTTATATATTTTCGTAGATGATGTCTTGTCTCTCGTGTTCTCTGTTTACTTGACTATGTAACACTGTAATAAAATTCCCGAACGGAGGGTTGAATATTGTTTGCGCTTTCGAAGCAGAAGCGGATATTTTACACGCAAAAACTAGATATGTATTTATTTGTTTTAGTAAAGATAATACAGGAGCATTTAAAGCAAATATCGGATAACCAAAACATTTAAGTGTATAACAAGGCCAAACAAAAAAAGAGAAGAAGTACATGGATATATGTCAACCGCAACACTTTAAGATGTGAAAATATGGTTTTGTCTGACTGGAAATTCGATATGATTCTGAACCTGTTGAATAGTATACAGTAGCAAAGCGCATGGTGCACTAAACAGAGTGTTTACGGTCTTGTGATTTTACTTTCAAGAGATGATTAAACATCTTAAAATAAGGTCATTAACGTAAAGATATCTTAACAAAGTTGCATAATAAGAGAGATATTAATGTTGAAAAAAAATTTGTAGTTTTTATTTTTTATTTATCAGATTATTTCTGTGTTTTTGTTTAATTCCTAGTTTTAAATAATTGAAAATCGCAACGAATAAAACTTTAATCCGAGGTTGTTTGCTCTATGAGAACAAACTTGGTACCAAAGTTGCAGTGGCGGCGCGAAAAATATGTACCGCATTCGGAGATGATGCCGTAGTTGATCTAAACAGCATAGAAGCGGTTCACAAGATTTTCTTCGGGAGATCTCAGCTTGACCGATGAAGCACGCTCTGGGAAACCGAAAATCATTAACAACGAGAATATTCAGCAGGTTGTGGAGGAAAATTCTAGTACAACGTGCCTAGAGCTTGCAGAAAGGTTCAATGTGAGTAATGAAACCATTCTTTTGCACCTCATCAGCTAGGCAAAAGATGGAAGTGAAGCAAATGGGTCCCACATGATTTGTCAAATTATAACCAATTAAGTCGCCTTATCATTTCTTCGGCAAACATTTGTTTTAATGAAGCAATTCTTGATCGGTTGTTAACCTGTGAAGGAACGAGGAAAAGGAAAAAGATATGTGGCAATATGATATATATGAACATTATTTTTTACTTTTTGGTGGTTGAAGGCGAAGCGGAGATTAATGCCAAAAACAACTGTTAAAAAAGTTGGGGGCTTGATTATTGCCCAATAGAACTAATGGCAATTCTAATTACAGGATAACATGTAAAAGCATTATTTAAAGATAAATAACATAATCTAAACAACGTAGTTAATAAATATGGTAATAATAATCGAAAAGACTTGTAAGCATAAACAACTTGATAGGAGATTATCAATATAGTTTTACAAAGGGAAAATCCATACCAGATCCACTACATATCCTAAAACAGACGATAGAAAAGGCTAATGAATTTAAATTTGAACTAGATTATTTGTAGATTTTAAACAAGCATTTGACTCAATAAATAGGCAGCAGTTGATAATTATATTAGAAGAATTAAGTATACCACCAAAACTTATAAAGTTATAGCAATGACGGTAAAGAAACTCGGATTAAAATAAGAACAAGTTCGAGTGAAACGGAAGCATTTGAGGTGAATAAGGGCGTAAGACAGGGGGATGCACTATCTGCTACTCAACATTTGTATGGAATACATGACCAAAAATATAAATAACGGAAACATGAGAAACCGAGCGGCGCAAATAATCGCATATGCTGACGACCATGTCATAGTAGCAAAACAAAGAAAAAGCTTAGAAAAAATATATAAACAGATCAAAGCGAAGGGTGAAACTCTAGGATTAATGATCAACGAGATGAAGACGAATACATGCAAATAGGTGGAAGGGAAAAAAATTTAAAATTGAAGAGGATACTTTTGAAACTGTTAACTGTTAAATACTTGGGAGTCAACATAAGCAGGACAGGAGACAACCTTCAAGAAATATAAGAAAAGGTACAGCAAATGAATGGAACATTTTACGCGAACAAAAAGATGTACAACAACTTACGAAGAAAACAAAAATAAAAATCTATAAAACGTTACTAAGGTCTATTTTAACCTATGCGGCGGAGGCAATGACGCTAACAAAAGAGGGAGAATTTTTTTTTCAAACGGCAGAGAGTAAATAATAAGAAGTATGATGGTGGGAAAAATAGAAAATGGATTATATAGGAGACGAACGAACCGAGAAATATGGGAGGTTTGAATGGGGAAACGGTGATAGGATTTATAAAAATGCAAAGTGTAAAATGGTTCGGACACACATACAGGAAAAGACCAGAAGAGCAAGTGCGAATAATAACGGAATGGCAATTGGGAGGAAAGAGAGCACGAGGAAGACTAAAGTCTAAATGGAAGAACGAAGTAGAAGATGATTTAAGAAAAACGGGAGTAAGAAGTACGATTGGCATTTGAAATTTAACATTAGAGATTCTAATGTCCGTGGCTCAACCGGTAAAGACGGTCTCTGTTTGGTAGGGAGTAAGGGTAATATGAGTCCAGCCAGCCGCAAGAAATGGGCGTAAATAATGTTACTAAATCAAAAAATACTTTATTGTTTTATAACTTGTAAATTAACACAAACTATTGTACACCACACAACACTACACAAGTGTGTACTAGTTTTACGCACCACATCACGAATCTACCATACGAAGAACGACACGCCAGTGGAATTCATCGACTCCAAGTTGT
>JARFOC010000355.1:666138-696982 GCA_031763485.1 Osmoderma eremita | reverse complement strand
GCTGATGACGAAGTAAACGAAGAAAGTTTTGCAGGCGACAATATGGATTTGGATCCAACATTTCAACCTGATTCGTCCTGTTGTGTGTCGCATCTTCTAAGTCAAGAAGACCTCAACGACCTCGTCGGCGATTTAAGGTTGAAGCAAGCCGAACTTATAGGTTGCAGATTAAACGACTGGAATCTTCTTCAGAGTGGAACAAAAGTTGCTATTTTTCATAATTGCCATGCAGAATTTGAGAATTATTCTCTATGGAAGAAGCACTTGTATTTTGTAATGACGTCCGTTCTGTTATGAAGGCGCTTGGTCATGAATATCATACAGATGAGGGGCATTTGTTCATTGACTCTTCGAAATTAAACTTGAAAACGGTACTACTCCACAATGGAAATAAGTTCCCCTCTGTTCCTTTAGGTCATGCAAGCGATTTGAAAGAATCTTATGACAATTTTTGTGGCGATATGAAAGTTGTTTCACTTTTGCTCGGCAGTCAACTCGGTTACACAATGTATTGTTGTTTCTTCTGTGAATGGGGCAGTCGGGATAGAAAAAGTAATTAAAAAAAAACAAGAGTGCCCAAAACGAACTTCACTGATACCAGGAAATAAAAATGTTATTAGTACCCCTTGTTGATCCTAAAAAAAATTATTTACCTCTTTTGTACATTAAGCTTGATGAAAAACTTTGTCAAAAGTATCGATTAAACTAACAGTGGGTTTGCATATGTGAGGAACAAGTTTCCTAAGATCAGTGATGTTAAGGTAAAGGAAGGTATTTTCGTGAGATCCCAGATCAGACAGCTACTTCGAGGTGAAATATTTGTTGAGGCGCTAAATCGAATTGAAAAAACAGAATGGCAAGGAGATTTGCGACGGTTTTTTTTGGGAAAACTTAAAGGCGAAAGCTACGTAGGGATTGTTAACAATATACTGGCCTCATATAAAGCTATGGGTTGCAACCCATAGCAAAAACACGCTTTCTTGACTTGGACTTTTTCCAAAAAAACCTTGGAGCAGTCAGTGACGAGCATGGCGAAAGATTTTACTAGGACATTCTACCCATGGAAAAGAGATACCAAGGCAAATGGAGCCCTGCTATGTTGGCAGACTATTGCTGGACGCTGAAGGGAGGTGTTTCTGATGCAAAATACAGCCGAAAGTCATATATCACCACATTTTCCAAGTAAATATATAACTTTGTACGTCACTTTTTCATGATTTATATACATATTATAATATATAATTTCACAAAATTTCATTACTTTATCACTCTGAAACCCTGCCTGATAGAAAAAATTCTGAAAACAGGTATGCGATAAGTGTAAAAAGTACTACAAAGTTCACCCACTTTACCTCGTGAGACAAAATAAATCTGAAATTTTGTTGACCAGTGTTATTAATGCCAAACATGTTTATCCATTGAAAAAAATATATGTAAAAATGTTGATATATTAAATCTTTTTCTTGTCTGCTTAATAAAACTCATTCAATCAATCAATTTTTGTCTTAAAACTTTTTCTATACCTCTTACCGTTATGCGCACAGGCAGAACGGAACATTTTCCATTTTCAAAAATTCATTTTTCATTCAGAATGTTTCCCCGCAAAAAATGCGTAGTTCATACCTATATATGATCAACATGTTCCCAAAGCTTCATAATTTTTTGAATTTCCGGGTTCGGGATCGTCCCTTGTCAGCAATTTCCAACGATAAACCATCAGAAATCTAAAGAAAAAGATAGAAGTTTAAAACAGCGACGTGTAATTAATTTCGAATTTAAGTCGCGTTTCAGTGTACGAGCAGACTCAACGTACCGTTGTAATTTACGCCAGTAGACGTGAATCCATTCGTTCCTGCGTCTGGCCACGACCACCCCCGTCCATAAATCAAGGAAAGTTTGGCGAAATTTAATCAGGAACGGCGTAAATTCCTCCGGTAATAGATGCATACGTTTAATTAATTGATCCGGGCGTACACGAACAAGTTGTAAATTATACATGTGCTACTAATATTGCATGCAAGTATCGATAAATAACTCGGGGCGGTCACTGTCGTAAAACGGCAGTTACCGGTTGGATTTCCTTAATTAAAATATAATAATCTCAAGTGCAGTACTTGAGTAGAAATGCTTATATGTAGGGTCTATAAGAAACATCTGGTTTGGATGGACAAGCTACTTGGTAAGGGACTAATGGTTCACCAAGCCATAGATTCTTCGGGTGCTGGATGGAGCGTAACATTTAAAACAAACACGAACGAAATTTGTACATCGTGCTCCATAAGTATTATTAATACAGGCTATACATTCCTATTATCAAAGTGGGGAGATAAGTCACTAATCTCTACTATCTCTCACCACACCTAGAGACTTGTGTTTCTTTGCCTCATCCGCGACTCTTTGCCAGGTTTTTCTAATTGCATCCTGTTCCTCCAAACGACTATTTTCATGCCTCGTTTTAAATTATTGTGTGTAGCTACTTCATATTAAAATAACAATAATATGGCATTTCCACCATCCAAACACTCCCAGAATAATATAAAATAATAGGATACGGAGGCTTGAAATAGTGAAAAATAAGTAAAGATTGCAAGGATTGTGGGACAGCGCAATAAACACATTATTCGAATTACTCCTCCTGCACAAAGTGGGACGACACGTATTTCGGGTGATCTCCGAAACACGCGTGGTCCAAAATTAATGAATACTTTGTGCGGAAGAAGTAATCCGAACAGTGTGTTTATTAGTGAAAAATAAAAACCAAAATACCCTTGCCACCAAAGAACTCAAGATACGTGTTTCGGAAAATAAGTTGCCATCCTCAGCAGAATCTACGAAGGAAAATAATATTAGACGTAGCACTCCGTGAAATCGCGACTTAGTTGTCGAAGTACGTATTTGGAGTTCTTCACTCATCAAGGTGGTTAGGGTATTTTTGTTTTTATTTTTTACCCAGAATAATGCTCTAATATGCCTTAACGTGTTATTTAAGATTAAATTATTTACCATTCCAAATTTATGAAGTACACGTTCATGAAAAAGGCAAAAGAAACAGATCAACGCGAAACATGTAAACATGTTATTTAAGTGTAAATTATTAACAATGGAGAAATCTCGCATTATAGCAAAAGCTTGAATTGAAGTTAAAAGTTACCATAATAAGATATTTAAACACGTGTATATGAAAAACATGTTGATGTCGGCTAATCTTTCCCTTGTCTTGTCGAACAGTTTTGTCCAGTTCCCAAAAAAACGATTTCAACGTGCAGAAATTAGGCTTTAGTTCACTCCGAGACGTTCAACAACACTTTGTTATGTTCTTGTACGCATAGATATCAGACTCCGAAACAATCGCCTCTTCGTTGGAACAAGACCCTGATAGCCGCATATCTTGACGTCGGTCTCATTCTACACCCGGGGGAAGCCGGAAGTTTTTCAGTACATCAAGTGCTCTGCCGCACATTCTGTGGCTGTATCCGACATTCAATTAAAGCGGTAATTGAGTGCTGTGTATCTGGACAGAATGAATCATGATAATTGCTTTATACATCCGGCATTATATACGTAGTGTGCGATGCATGTGATATCTATTTCAATGTTACAATGATGAATTATGATATATCACCTTGTCAGTTCAATTTTCTCGCTTTTGGGCAGCATTGAAAATTGTTCAAAATTGAAATAATACGGTGATATAATTGTTATTTTTTCCAACTGATCAGTAGCGATAAATACTACTGCTGATTTACTTATATCTTTAACTACCAGTGCGGAATTGAAAAGTGCAGGTTTCTAATATCGTGGGTGTTATCTTACAGGATAATTTGGTTATACAAACAAACCCTTAATAGCACTAAGGTAATTTTTCATTTACCATACGAATTGTGGTTGCCCCATAATTGGACTTTCTCAATTACGGGGAATAACTAAAGTTCCCACTAGGGGAGATAGAGGCTAAAAGTTATAAGGGTAAAAAGTTACAACGGACATTTTTGAACAAAGCAACAGTATATTAAAAAGAGACGCCGCATGTGCAAGCCGCGCTATCTCTGTTGACGAACGTCGTAACGTTTTAAATGCCGCCGAACTATTCCTCATATCTACCGCAATTTTCAATTACGCGTATTAGCACGGTCTCCTTATTTTATATATATCCCAAGCTATTTGCATTTTCACGCGTGGGACTGTCCCCTTTGTTACGAAACTCTATGGTAAAATTTCAGCGTCATCCCTCGTGATTGGAGCACCCAGCCGCACGGTCGTTTTTAAGCGAATGATATGACGCGCAAGATCGAGAATTGATTGGTTAAGCAATGCGCCCCCCTGCGTAGGAACTGTTGCGTTTCCCGCGATTATAAAAGATTGACCAACTACCGTCAAGAGAAGGTCCGCTAAAGTGTGTAAAAGCCTGCGAATGTGTGTGGAAGCTTCAGTATAATTTGCCGTGGGCATATCGAGGATAAGATCGAGTCCCTGGTAGATCGATTTATCAAACTCCGGAGTTATTTCTGGGATTAAATGGATTGCTGAATTCTTCTAGAAGGTTCTGGAAAACCATTAGGGCGTGTCCCGTATCTACACCACATCACTCCAAGCAGCCATCTACACCGTAGCGTGACGAGAGTCGACATTGTGATCTATCAAAGCTAAGTACTTTCACTGTACCTACCGTGTACCCATTTACCGATAGCACCGCGACATCTTAGAACGACGCCGCGATTTTTATCGTATACTTTATTTCGCTTTCACTATTTTGATAATTTGCATAAGTAAGTCATATTTTGCCTGTGTAAGTCGTGTAACAGACATTTAACGTTTAACTTTAGCACCGTTATAACTTATTTCAAACCATATTTTAATAATTCAAATATTTCCTTGTCAATTTCAATGTAACTAGTTAGATATCAGGCCCTGTGAGACACTTTTAATTACCCTTCAGTCCAGCCAACGACAAGAAATGGGCATAAATAATGTTACTAAATCAAAAAAATACTTTATTGTTTTTATTGTAAATTAACACAAACTATTACACATCACACAACACTACACAACAAAAGGGTTTTGAACTAGCTTTAGGCACCACATCACGAATCTATCATACGAAGAACGACATGCCAGTGGAATTCAGCGACTACAAGTTGTTACCACAGAATCCCGAGGGCGCTCAGGAAGGCCGCATATACAGTATAGTGAGTGAACCATTCGACAATGCAATTACATCGTAGTACAGGACAATAACAATGGATTGCCGCGGTGACGATGACAGGAATATTGGATGGTTGCGAGAATAACGGGGAAAAAGAAAAAAAAACAAATTGAAAATTATAAAAGTCAGATAAAGTTAAGTTCGTGAGCAGAAATAAAGAGAAATAGTAAGAAAAAGAGTGATAAGAAGGAGTGAGGAGAAGGAAAGTGAGGTGAAGGAAGTATTGGAAGGAGAAAAAGGAGGGACGAGGCCGCAGAGAAGAGGGAAGTGGGTGGAACACATAATCACACATACACAAGTTATATTTTATAAGGTATTTGATTTTACTTCATTCATTAAATTGTATGTGCGTATTATTGGTTAAGTAACATTTCGGAATTATATTTTCAAACATATCTTTAGGTTTCTTGATATAATTTAGATAAATTACAATTTTTGATCAAGTCACTAAAATATTAATTAATAATTGTTAACAATTACTAACCTTTCAGAAACTGCCAGGTTCGTGTCAATTTGACACGAACAACAGAACCTAAGTTTATAAATATTATTATTATTTAAAATTCATTGCTAAATTATTTGATTAGCATTTTGAAACATAGCAATATATATAATAATAATCGTAATAAGAGAAATAGAAATGATACATAATAGAGCAAGTAACAAAAAAAAAATAACAGATATGGGAAAATTTACTAAATTGTTATAATGCACATCGTTAAAGCGCACAAGTACATTGTAGTTGTTACACATAACATAAATTGTGGGTTTAAGAAGAACGGGTAGAGAAGAACGGACAATCGGCAATGCCATGCAGCAGTTTATTTAAAAAATATATGCTGTTAGACGTCCGTCTAAAGAAGAGAGAAGGTATATCGAAACCCAGGAATTTTGACCATGGTAGGTTATTATACCATGGTCAAAATTCCTGGGTAGAAAGATGTTGTCCACTTGAAACCATAAAATCTTGCCGAATCTCCTTTGCAAATGCTATAGTCAGCGCCAAGTAATATGGACACCATATTAACCTACATATTCCAAACGAGTACGAACCAGGGGACAGTAAAGATTTTTTAGTACCGTAACGTTATGTAAACAATACTTGTATGATTAAGATCTATCTAATTGCTTTGGTACGTGTAATCGGTCTAATTCGCCTTCTGGTGATACTCATGACACTGACTTAGATGGAAGTTATTGGACTTACACCACCCAGACATGTTCATTAAATCCAGCAGCAACACTTCACGATCGTTGATACTGTCCATAGTTCGAAATACCTTTAGGTCGTCCACAAACAGTAGTTTCTTTGGGGTAATGATAATTAAATTATTAACAAATATAATAACCAACAGAAGCCCCAGATTTAATCCTTAAGATACACCAGAGGTTGCAATGTAAGGAATATAAGAGTAGCCGCTGTAGAAAACTTGTTGATCCGTTTTGGACAGGTAACAAAGAAATTAACTAAGAAATTACTAAAGCCGATCTCATGTAGTTTTAAAGGAATAGTGAAAGGCTTTCGAAAAATCGGTAAATATCATATCGACTTGCCCACCCGAGTCCAATGTCTTGGAGAAATATTCATGAAGTACAGTTAAGTTGGTGATTGTAGAAAGACCCGCCGTAAAAACATGTTGATACCAAGATATAATTGATTTGATCGATTGATAGATTTTAGTATAAAGTAAAATCTCAAGGACTTTAGCAAAGTTAGATAATATGGCGATGGGTCGGTCATCACATCGCATGGATCACCATTCTTCAACATAAGTATGGCCTGGCCAAGTTTCCATGGTGATGGAAAGACATTAGCGCAATCGCGGATAAAAAATGCTGAAACCTGGTCATCACCAGTTGATGGTCGATCTTTAAAGTTCTTGATGGTGAGAGGAACATCGGCTTGCGTGACTACATCAATATGGATGTTGGAAACCGGCTTGGAATAAGTTTACGCATAGATGTTGACACTAGGAGCAGTGTAAGCACTACTGAAGTAATTTAAAAATCCATCAAGAATATATTGCGGAGCATCAAGACTAACACTTTCATAGAACATCTGTTCTCGTATGCGGGTTTGATTATTCTTGTCTTTTATGGAGACCCAGAATTGTTTAGGGCATCCAATAATGAAATTTTCTATATGCATATGTTTTGTGCACTTAACTATGAAAATGAAATAGATAAACTTAAGGAACAACCATGTTAATCTTCATTTAAATCCATTTTTATAATGATATCAAAGTATTTTTTTATATAAAAATCATGCGTCGTAAAAAGAAACAAGTTTAAGAAAGTCTATTATTAAACTTAGATAGTAATATTCGACCTTATAATTTCTGACATCTCAATGGTACATATGTGTGTTTTAAGAAATTCCTTCTTCCTGGTTAGTAGCGTAAGTCTTCTATAGACCTGACACATTTAATTGCAACCATAGACTTGCAATTCCTGAATACAACCTTCTTTTGAATAGTTTCTTCAGTGCTGGTAGATCGCTTGGACCTGTAAGCATACTCTGATCTTTGTGGTAACGAGAAGTTTACTGGTCTGTCAAGATAATGACCAGAAATGCCAATTTCACTTCTTTGCCACGGATCTTGACCAATCCTAAAATAAATATGGAATGATATATACGAAAGTAAACTATATATTTATTTTGATACCACATCAAAAAATCCGGTATGGTTTGTCTCATGTACTGTCTTAGAAACACAATGACTGATGGTACCAAACTGCAGGCAAATAGAATCAACAAAAATATCACGTCAACAACCCACGGTGCGTGCAGTGAGTGTTTGGTGTATTGGCTATTCTGCAAAGTTTTACATCTTTAAAGAATTACTACCACTTCCAAGAACATACCTCGACATAATTGCTTAACTTTGACAGTCCCCATTTGAACGCCTTGATTACTAAGAACCATATACGTATGATATAAAAGTATGTCCAGTGGAAACCTAATTCCTAAAATGAGACATAATAAACAGAGAACACGCGTTGTGGCAAGTGTATAAAATATAGACACCCCGATACTGTAGCATATACGGAAACGATGTATGTACGTATTACGATAACTTACTCTGTAGAATCTCGTTTTAAATTGCGTCAATCTATGTGTTCTCCTGTGAAATACTTTGAATATTAAAGCAAATGTTCCTATCATAAATACCAGAGTTGGAACGATCGTTATACTTCTTGAGTCTAATTCCGATGCAGATTTCATTTCAGTTAGGAATCTTTTGTTGTAAGTTATAAGAAAATCCATTATTATGTTTGATGCTGATGCGAATTTTTACATTTTATATTTAAGTAGTATTTTAAGCCAAAGGTCAGGTGTTTAATTGCATGGTTAACGTTTAAATTTGACAGCTGTCAACATACATACTATTATGAATATACTAGAGGTCGTGTATATTTTAGGGATTGCAGGTGTCATTGGGTATAATTTGCCGTTGAAGTTGAAAATTAATAGAAATATTCACTTGAAATCATCCTTCACGAGGTAAAATGCAAAAATGTTAAAAAAATACTCGGAAGCTTAATTAGTCTATATCTCTAACAGATTTTTCTAATATATAAATGATTTTTCAAACTCTTTTGAAATCTATATAACTACCTGATAAAATCACATTGGGCGGGGATGGACCTCAGAGCTTCCTGATTCGAGATGGCAGATTTGTTTTTGCGAAACCCCTGTCGATAATTATCAACATATCCATCCAAACTGGTATTATTTCTCACTTCTGAGAACGTGCTTTTACAAACGAGGTGATGCTTGCTCATTGGAGAATTACAGGTCTATTTCCATATTATCTAATTTTACAAAAGTTCTTGAGCATGTTATACATTCACGCATTTATTATAATCTTAAATCTACTCTTTCTGGACTCCAGCATGGATTTTTGCTTGGCCGATCAACTGTGACGAATTTAAGCACTCTTACGCAAGTTCTGAAAGCTCATGGACAAGTTGATGTAGTCTATATTGATTTCTCCAGTGCTTTCGATATCATCACGGCATTTTACGGATGAAGCTCAGTTCTTTTGGCCTTTCTCATAGAGTTTATTTATCTAAGCGTTCTTTTTATAATAGTTATTACTCCGCGGAACTTTATTTCTACATCTGGTACGCTACAAGGCTCAAACTTGGGTCCATTGCTATTCGTTTTGTACCTGGATGATTTTCTTTGTAATCTTTAGTGTCCCACATTAGCTTATGTTGATAACCTAAATATATTATCAGTTGTTTATTTATTTGTACCGATGATGATATTCAATCTAACTGATGCATGCAATTAAAATGAAATATCAGCAAGTGTTAGATGCTATATTTATTCGAAATAATACAATTTTTGAATTGACATATTTGATTGATAATTGTTTTTTGTCCAGAGGTGATACACTGAAGGATCTGGATATTTGACAAAATATCACTCCTATAAATTGGGCGCAGGCGTTATAATAATAATAATTCATGGCCGCCTTTGACCCCCTGCTAATGGCTCATGTTATTGGGGAGGCGCTTGAATTAGTATTATTATAATTAAAACGTTGAGCTTTACTGATCACATTGATAATCTTTCTTCGTTGGCGTCTAAGCGACTAGGATTTATTATTGGAAACAGAAGAGTTGCTTGGGGGATCGCTCCATGGCGTGATCACCATAAAATGTGTCCCATCAGCTGGTTATTGAAAGTATCTACACAATGTCGCTTTTTGAAATACGAGGGCTATTCTCTTTATATATTAACCTAGTTGTTTACAAATTTAATTATAGTGAATATTGTCAAATATACATGAAGGTTTTTAAAGGATATAATTTTAAAGTAATTATTTCCTCAAGAAATCAAGGAATTGAATAAGGAGCAGTATCAAGCGGTGATTTTTTTAGCGTGGCTGCAGCTGTAAAGAATGTTTTTAGGAAATCAATCGAGTGTTTGGCGGTGCAATGATCAATGTGGTGGGCTTTCCCTAAATAACAACTTTCGAGGTCCTAAGCCGAAAACGGTAGTCGCTGAAAAGAATATTGGTTTTGTACCAAACATGATTGAAGGGAATCTTTAAGGGAACTTTAAAGATTAGTGTGAAAGCAATGGACACCATTTTACATAGGTATTTAAGCTTTGTACCAGTTGGATTCCCCCCAATTTGACTCCAGTACAAAAAGAAAACCGTGTGACATAGTGCAGATCTACAGTGGATCGCTTTGACAAAATATGGCCCCATTTGGTGTACAACATCATTAGAGGTGATGCTGAAACAAAAAGAGCGCCACCACATCTTTTAGAATTACTGGACATATTTCTACTGTAGCACTGAAGGATCGTCGTGCTGAATATCAAAGAAGGAGAATCATGTTGCTTCAAGATAACGCTCGAGCGCACACTTCTGCTCAAATCACTGAGTAATTGAATAGCCAAAACATTGAAATAATGGGTCATTCGCCGTATAGTCCAGAACTAGCACCTAATTATTTTTTGTTATTTCCGCGTGCAAAGAATAAGTTATGGGGTTTGCGTTTTACATCGGCCCAAGAAGCGGTTGACGCATTTCAATATGAAATAAATATCCTAATGTGGGAGGATTGGAGAAAATGTTTTGAAGATTGGTTTTCACGTATGCAAAAATGCATTGACTGTGTGGAGGGGAATACTTTGAAAATTTTTAAATAAATGTGTTTTGCCAATAAATTGTGAATTACTTTACTAGGCTTAGCGGAAAGATAACAGCCCTCTTACCTAGCCTTTAAGATTGATCATCCGTCGATTACAATTCTTTACTTACCAGTCAAAGCTTTAAATCTCTTATTAAACGGACACAAACACGCTGTTCAATATTTGTATGGAAGCTGATAGATGGAGATATATGCAGCAATGATACCTTATTGAATTTTATTTTGTATGTTCCCTCTCGACTATCTCGGTTTGTGTCATCTTTCGTATTATTGACGCCGAGGCTGTTCGAGGTTCCATTATTTAATATGTGTAAGCTAGCCAACATACATTATGCCGATTATTGCGTAATCCAGTGTGAAATGATTTTTATTTTTGTTGATTCTTGTATGTACGTAATTTAATTATTTAGTGCTCTTTTTTTGTAATTATCGTCCTCTTGGCGATCAGGTTATATTAGCCGAGGGACGAATACAGATGGGGTTTGGAGATCAACATGGAGAAGACAGAGTATATGGTAATCGGTACGCAAGGAAAACAGTTAGTGATGAAAAAGACAATTGCGTATGAATGTCTAGGAGTGATGAAATAGACATACAGAATAAAATAAAGGGAAAAAAGACAACTACACCCTTTTTGGTATAAAATAATAGGATATGGTGGCTTAAACTAGTAAAAATATTAATAATACATAAGGGAATTTTTATTTTTATTTTTAGCTACACCCTGTTTTCTGGAATGACAATACTTCAAACAAAACAAAAACCCGGATGTTCCACTCTTTTGTCGAAAGCTGTTACCTATGGAAGTGAAGTGTGGACGTTGAATAAAAAGACGGAAATAATGTCAACAGAGATGCTGTATTGGAGACGATGTTGTAAGAAGACATTATTGTACCACGAAAGAAACGAAAGCATAAGAGAAATAATGCAAGTTGGCACAGTATTAATCAATAAAATAGAACGGAAACAACTATTGTGGTATGGGCACATTAGGAGAATGGACCAGGATAGACTATCACAAAGGGTTTGGAAATGGAAGCCTGCTAATAGAAGGAAAAAAGGAATTAATGAAGCTATGTAGAAGAAAGGATTGGAGGAAGATGGTTTTAAGGACAGAGCCTCTTGCAGATTGGGACGCGGTAAATGGCAAAATTAGCTGTATATAAGCCGCTTATAGATAGATGGATTGTCTTCTTGGTATTTATCGCTGGCAATAAACTATTATTATAAAACGTTATTTAAGAAAGTGTAAGAGATGAACGCGCTTACGTAACATCATTATAAAAGAATTATGGTATCAAATAATCGCTAACGAAATAGCATTTTTGATGGATTGGGGTGAAATTTAAGTCACTTGAACATCTTCATACAAAAAACCAATATCCAAAATCAGGAGGGAGGGAGGCAATTCCAGGGGGCGTGCCATATACTTTCGTCGGATTGAGGTGAAGTTGTCACTTGAAGATATTCGTATATAGAACCAATCCCCAAAATTTCATTTGAGTTAAACCCACATTGCATATACCGAGGTCCAGTTTTTAATTACACATACATTTTTCCTATATTCAACGTTAAGAAGTAAACTGTCAATGCATTAGCGACCTAGTGGGCAACCAGTTATGTTTTTAGGATGTGACGAGCGTGAAACTTCGACAGCGTCGCCAGTATTACCTGGCCATCATGTTCGTAACAGATCTATTTAAAAAATAAATAATTTATTTATTTTTTTGTAACGCAAAATTACCAGCATACCTTGATGATTTTAAATCTACTACGAAACTACAATCTGGTAGGGAAATATTATTTGTACCGACGAAACAGAACTATGAAGAATTTGATTATGTCTTTAACAAAGAAACTGCAAAATTTCAATTTGGACTTATTCTAACGATTAGTTACGACAAACTAAACAACATAAAAAAGATGGAGTGTAATTTCATAGCAAGTTTTCAAAGTGTCCTTGCCTTTCAAGGCAATAAGCAAGGCGTTCTTGAAAGTAGTGCGGAGTATTCTTGATAGATTCTGGGTTTATTCTATCACATGCAGTGCTATTACATTATTGTATTATAAACTTTACTTTTTGGGTAACCCCAAAGAAGGTAATCGTTTGGAAATAAATCAGCTAATCTTTTGAGGGTACTGCGTTCGTGTCTGGTTTTGTGCATGAGGATACTTGTATAACCGTTGGTGGTTTTATGTGGGGTTGAAATATTCTTTCAAATTGCACTCCTTAATAATGCATATTAATTTGCATTATTCTTGAATTAAGTAGTTTCTCAAATTCTATATATCTGTAAAACCACAAATAACCTGTAAATCAGTCGGTCGTAAATATTTATTTATTTTAACAGTTACAGGTTTAAGCAATGCAGCAACAGATATATGTATGTGTTAAATTACTCACCAATATCCGAAAGAAGCTTCCTTGTTTGTTTAGTAATATACAGAATAAAGAACGTAATAGATTACAACGAGAGAGCTGGTAAACGACTACATATCAGGTATAGATTTACACCATTCATTGTGTTTCTGAACAGTTGGAATGTTCCGTTGAAGCTCCGTTGAACGCATGTTGTTCGATATGCCATTTTGGTATTGTGGTCTGTTTATTGGTTTCCTCTTGTAATAGCTGGTAAATTATGTCTGCTTTCATTTTGCTCGTTTCTTTGTTATAGTCGTTTTATTAACAAAACAAATAAGGGTGGTAATCTAGCATAGTTCCAGTAATTTTACATTACTGATAAGTAAATAAGACAAAATGTAAAAAATAAATATTTATTAATGCAAAATTGATCAAGGCCCCTTATACAAAAATAAATAATAGTATAAATTATGAATATCTACATATTACATGAAAATATAGTAATTTATTTATGATAACAGTATAATATAAGTAAATGTTCCTCCTTATTGAAATGATATTTACACAATGAATGAAATAATTAACACTAACAAAATGTAGAGCACAAGTACAATCCCTGATGTGCTGGTAGGAGGTAATCTTTTATTTTTAGGATAAAATATGTTATTGGGCATACGTTGAAGTGAGATTTGATTAAAATTATTGTCCAATTAACATGTTTAATAACCTATTATTTATTCACTGTCTATTTGAAAATGGCTGTATGTATCAAATAGGCTGTGAAACAGGTATGTCCAAAATATGGCTGAAATATTTAGGAACACTCAGGATAAGCTTTTTTTATACATTTCATAAACAACAGTCATCAATTAATTTAAAATAGTATTTGCATAATTAGTAATTATATAATTATACTATATATCATATATATAGTAAATATATAATATATAGTTTATAATTATAGTTTATAATAATGCATCAAGTATCCAACAGAGGTATAACGATCTTTCTTGTTTTTTTCAGTTCTTGTTTGTGAAACACACTTTTGCGCAAGTAACGATCGTTGCAAATATTATTTTAAAAGTACTGAAATACCAGAAAATACGAAATCTAGTACGTATTTATAGATAGTTTATCTTAAGAATGTAATTGTTATTCCAACTACTGCAGTTCTCTTTGATATGTTTTCATGCTTTATAATACATTTTAACAAATGTGAAAGTTACCAGAAACATTATGCATCATTCTTTGCAGTATTTGGGTAAGTGATTACCTTTGTATAAGAGGAAGGATTGAAAATATCGATGGCTGGCGATATTTTCAACACTAAGATTGAATGAAACACAGGTAAGTAGGTACCTGCATACATATATTAGTGTGTATCTATTAGGTATGTTCTTTTACCGAATTATGCACACACACACACACTCCTCTATATGTTGTAATATATACATGTAAATACTTTAACATCGGTACATCTATTAGATTCGTTTATAATACAATAGCAAGCACTAAAATCTAAAATACGATACACATATATGCATTTATGGCGAAAAAAAGTACGCATCTAAGTACTGTTCCCTTTAGGAACTGATAAATATATGAAAGAAAACAAACAAAATGAACTAAATATGTATGATTATCAGGTGAAGATAGAAATAAAAAGTATCAAACCAGACTTTGAAAGAATAACATGATATAATACTTACTAACAAAAAGATAATAATACGTCACTGGAAGTTCTATACATGGAAATTTAATATACATCCAAGCTGGTGTCAATCTTATCAAATTTGAATATGTAGTTTTATATCATCATAATTTTTGCCTAATTCAATTGAAAAATATGTCTGAAACATTTCCAGATAGGACAATTCCAATTGGAAAAATATACGAAATAAAAATAAACCTAAAACATCCCTTCCTATACGCAACAATTCCACCACACGCAGGACATGGGTTAAAAGTAACAAAGAAAAAGTTTTTTTCTTTTTCTTTGCTGAACATTTACCAGAAGGCTTTCTCCGCATAATTACAGTCAAGACTAAGAAATATCCCAGGAATTAACCTTACCTATGTAACAACACAAACCGCTGAAACTATTTACTCCAACAACATCCAATTTTAAAAAATGAGACGCTTGAATTAAACAAGAAAAAGCCACCAGGTATCGTCCTCATCACAGCTAAAATGTGAAAAGTGTTTGAAAAGAACATCTAACGGAACTAATGTACATATTTTACTCTATCTTGAGAATAAATTATTTACCCAAATAGTTAAGAATTTCTCAAATAATTATACCAAAGATCCGATATCATCATATCATTCTATTTGCTTATTACCAATAATATCCAAAGTATGTCGCCCGGGACTATCATACAAAATAATAGGTCCTCTGACAGGACACTGCGCACTGAAAGGACACTCCTTCACTATATGCTCCTACCTCTATGTACCTGGTTTGGTACATGCGAAGGAGTGTATCTCACGCAATCATGTCAAAACCGGAGAATTACTAAAACTTGATCGTAAAAGGATCAAAATAATTACTTCTGTGTTTACAAGGCACTGCTAACTCAGAAGACAACACAGAATCGGGTTATCGGAAGAAACCGAATGCCGGCTGTGTATGGAGGACGAAGGAACAGTAGAGCACGTTATATGCCACTGTCCTGCGGCCATCCGCATCAGGTATTCCATTTCTGGAAGGGACATTACTACTCTTGCTGACCTGAAAAATTCCTTATTCAACAAGATTCTGAGCTACGTCAAGGGCCTGGACTTGTTGGATGAACTCTAGGATGGCCTCCGTTCCACAATAGCACCAAGTGGCCGAGGTGGAAGGCGCGATCGACGGTCCAGGTGGATGACATCACTACTTCAAGTAATCCAAGTAAGTAAAGAACACTTACAGATAATTGGGGTTGACATTGAGGACACAAGCTGTGGAGTGTGTGAAGGGGCAATAAAGACTGCATACCACATATTATGTAAATGCAAGGTGTTAGATCCTAGAAGGCAAGCTTTGGGAAATCAAAAATGAACAAAAATGAAGATTATATAGACTAACCGACCAAGGATCTGCACAGGTTGGTATAGGGCACAAGGTTTTGGGAATGGATACAAAAATGGGAGATAATACAAAAAGCTAGGACGCTGAAGTCATTCCGGAGACCTATGTTAGATGGCTCCCATAAAAAAGAATATACGACATCAAAAAAGAATTCTATAAAATATCACCTACTGAAATTATGTTTAAGCGAACGTGAATTTAACACCAAAATTAACGGTGAAACCTCCAACTACAATCACATAGAACAGGAGTTCCTGAGGGTAATATTGTTGGCGCTCTTCTTTAGATATTATATACTGCCGACATCTCGACCATCAACACAACACGACGATTGGGAGAGTTGGACCGTATATTTAATATGCTAAATGGTTTCATAGAGGATGTTACTGATTTGCAGACAAATGTGATTATTGTTGTAAAAAGAACTTCTCCTATTTAAGAAAAAATAAGAACAAAACAAAACCACGGTAGTATGTAAGAAATGGAAATAAAAATTCGTTCTATTTCCAATACTTTAATTGTTTTCACAAACTAATACTACTAAACTTATATGGTCCATCTCACCCAAACATGTTCTCCATCTCACCCGACTATCTTCGGGTGAGAAGCCAATATTTTCAAGGATTAATAACATCTTCTCTTTTAAAGATATATTGTTTTGCATCCAATATATTCTAGTGTGTGTTAATTATGATTATACATGCATTACAGAAAATAAAATATTTGTCAATTATGAGTTGTAGGTAATCATGAAAGAAAGTGGTCCATCTCTACCGGATTTACCCTACTCCAAACTAAATTGGAAACACTTTATATTTAAAAAAGAAAGCAAATGGATCTGAAAACAAAGTTAATTGACTGAGTAATAGGCCAAAATCAAAATTATCACTTGAAAATAAATAATAACTTACGTCCTATAAAAAAATGTATGGTAAGAAAAACATATGATATGACAAATAATTCGCATTATTGCGCAAGCCATAATGCGTAGCATGATGAACTGGCTGACGTAAGCACTGCATACGTTTTCAAAAGCACGGCGCCGTTTGAGTATTAAGGAATCAGTGCGTGACACGTAGCAACGTGTACACCGATAAACAAACAATTTCAAAACATCGCGAATTAAGGGTATTGTGTAACGATGGGACGGCAAAAGTGTTTACCGGTGGAAGAAATTGGAAAAATAAAGGCGCTCCATTAAGAAGGCTATTTTGCGAGAGTTATTGTAAAGAAGCTGTAGGTCGATCGTACCAGGTTGTGAGCAGTTACATTAGAGATCCCGAAAATTACGGAAAACGTTTTAAAGGCTGCACAAAATTCGTTAAACTGAGAATGTCGGGCCATGTTACGTAAAGCATCGAATTTCGCTTTAACAGCAAGACAAATCACGAATAACGTGGGAACGAATGCATCAGTGAGAACTGTAAAGAAGGTACTGAAGAGTTGCCCACTGTTAAAACGGCTAAAACTGCAACGACGGCCTGCTTTAAAGGAATTTCATAGTACTGCACGCCTACAGTTTGCTCGAGAAAAGAATGAGGTGGACAGGAGAGTGACGAACTGTTCTTTTTGTGATTAATTTGGATGGCCCGGGTGGGCTTTCCCATATGTAAAGTAGAAGTAATTCTGTCACAACGAACCGATGCTGGTTCAGTCATGGTATGTGGAGCCATTTCCTATAAGGGGCCTGTTCATTTAGTAATACTGAAAGGTAGACAGAGATCTGAAAAGTACATCTAGCTTCTAGAGCAGGTGAAAGACAAATTTTCCAACATAATGGCAGGTCAGGCATTTATGTTTGAACAAGATAAGTATTCACATCGTGCGCATTGTTCGATGCTGGTTTCAAGAACACGACATAGAGGTTCTCGATTGGCCGTCACCTTCCTCCGACCTGAAAATGTTTGGGGATGGTTTTCACGACAGCTTTATTCCAATGCCAAGCAATTCAATTGCGCTGCAGAACTAGAGCAGACCCGTAAACGAAGTTGGTCTGAACTTTCCGTGGACTATGTGCGAACCCTATATAATTTCATTTCATTCCCACTATTTGAGGTTATAAGAAGCAATGATAAAAGTACTCATTATTGATTAATAAGGTATTTTGTTATAGCAAACGAATCTTTTATTTTGTCGATTGGTCCTATTCATGTTGCGTGGAGTGTATTATGTTAAGTATTATTCGATTGTCTATAAATTGGAGGCATAAGCATATGAAATGGCATTTGATGATGGGGTTCTCCTTGGGTTTTGCTTTTACTTATCTCACACACGTGACTATAATGAATTTAGACATTCAAATATAAATAGGAAAGGATGCAAAACCAAGCTTACATTGAAATCAATATGAAATGTCCTCTTTAGATTTCGAATCTAAGATAAGACATACATGCATATATAGTTAATTATTTGATTCATCATACACATTTTATCAGCACCGCAGAAACAATATACAATGTCCCTTAATATAAACATTTAACAAGTACATATACCCTTTATACAAGTCCTTATTACTTCTAATACTTTTTGCTTCGATTACTTAAAATTAATAACATTAAACAATTACAGTGCCTTTATCTTTGGGGTATGGCACTTCTACTATACGAATTTTCATCTAGTGTTCTAATATTCTTCTATACGAATAACTTACATTTGCCTACAGCAATTTTAATATCGATAACATGTAAACGTTAAATAAACATTGTGATTAAAATCTGATAAAATATGGCTGGTATTTTATCTGATTTCCAATTTCTAAATAAATATCTATGACTATAAACTTATACTAACCATTCGAAGGTGTAGTTACTTTTCTTATTTTGGGGTCACACTTCAGTGCCTCCGCAGTAAGTTAATGTACTGTTCTCTGAAGAATGTTCTGGTTTCCACATCATTTTCCATCTCTAAAAAAGAAGTATTTTAGTATTTAATACATATGTATAACTATGAGTCAACTCGACTTATGTTAATTTTATTTTCTTTTGTTAGGAACTAATTTGAGTTTATTCCCTGCCATAAGGAATTGTTTAGTTACAAGATTCCTCAACCTTTGTTTACCAATCACATTGTAAATAATTATTTTACGTTGGGCATATTTTATCGCGTTTGTATTTTATTACTCACACAAGTAATATTAATTCACACCGATATTATTAAACACTAATTATTTTCATCTAACATATTTTGCACATTTGTAATACACTGAGCATGATGATTGAGAAGGTGTACTTGTAGTTGGCCACATGAGTGACAAGGAAACACGTTTTTCCATGACCTTATGAGTGATGTTTGGCAAGTTATATACAGTCACTAAACTTAGCCAGAGGCATGGTTCAGAAGTTATACCATGGTTAGTTCTGATTCACTATTATCTTGTGCCACAGTATGATTGTTGACAAGTTTTACTGTGTGTACACACAGTCATTGAACTTGGTGAGCGCTATGATTGACCAGAAAACGGAAGACGTTTATCTTCTATCATAGTATGGTTGTTGGCAAGGTATTCTGTGTATAGACACAGCCACCGAGCTTGGTCAGAAGTATGGTTGAGAAGTTATACCGTGATTAGTTCTGATTCACTATTATCTTGTGCCACCGTATGATTGTTGACGAGTTTTATTGTGCATAGATACAGTCACTGAACTTGGTCAGAGGTATGATTGACAAGAAAACGGAAGATGCTTACCTTGTTCCATAGTAAGACTGTTGGCATATTATACTATGGCTAGATACAGTCACTGAACTTTGTCAGCGATATGATTGACCAGAAAAGGGAAGACGTTTATCTTGTATCATAGTAGGATTGTTGGCAAGTTATACTCTGGATAGACACAGTCACTAAATTTGAGATGCTTGACAAGTTGTACTGTAGTTAGTACTGAACTAGGAATAATTGACAAGTTATAGTGTGGTTGGCAGTCACATCACCTGCCAAACTTTATGATTAGATCGAGGCTATAAATTGTAGTTATAATCTACTAAAATCTTTTCTTGCAGAGGGGGAGTGTGTTTCGGAAACCGGACACGTTGAAGGATAGCCGTGTTAGAGATAATGACATTATGATGCTGAGTCAGTTCGGGTGCTGTTGCTCTTGCAGCTGCAGAGACCGAGCGAGGGGCCGATTAAATTTGGTTTGCTATTGAGTTATTTAATATTTTGTGATAATTATAAATAAATTGATTTACTTAATGTCATTTCTAAAATACACTATGATGTTCGTGGACTCCTTAAATATGTGTATTCTCACCTGTGGTATGCTTCCTGGCGTAATTAAGAACTTGTAAACTATGTATACGGGAATACAAAGAATGGACGAAGCTGTTAAAGCCCACCCGACGTTGAAACTCCAATCTGGATATTTGTACTCATCGCCGAGCATATCAGCATGGTTCAGTAGCGAAAATATGAATATCACCAATATAAAAATTGGACTTATATAGTTCCAGCACATTCTCCAGAATAGGCCCGGTCGATGCCCAATCATTTTTTCGATGTCTTTGGCGAAATTTTCAGTACCGTAAAGCCAACAGACGCCGGCAGCTTCGACGAACACCACGAATAAAATGGACAAGGCTGGTCCATAAACGTTCAGCATGTTTACCAGATAGACACCGCCCTGAAATATAATTTTTTTACAATTAGTAATTAGTACTAAAGTTTTGATCAAAATGCCAACACAAACTTGTAGAGATTTAAGTAAAACTTTGTGAGTGTTTGTATTTACTTATTGTAAACACAATGGTAATTTCTTAGCTCCTCTAGGTTTGGTTTTGGAGATTCTGAGCGGTTCAAAAGCGCTATGAACTCTCATCAGTGCTTATATTGTAAAATTTATGTCATTTGACTTATATTATATACTATTTTGTTTCGTATTCTTGTAGTCAATGAATAAGTAAATAAGAAAAATCAATAAATTGCTTGAATTTAGCACTGAATTTGGATGGGATTTTATAGTAATTAAGAACTCCATTAATATTTTTATGTATAGTAACACAGGGCTAGGGCGATAGAGACTGCGTACCACATCCTATGTGAATGCAAGGCCTTAGACCCTATCTTTGGGAAACCAAACATGAACCCAGAGGACTATTTAGACCAACCGGCCAAGGACCTGTACAGATTGGTACAGGGCACAGGGATTTGGGAATGGATGGAATAGGAAATGGGGTACAAAAAAAGGAAGAAAAATACAAAAAGCCAAGAGGCTGAAGTGTTTCCGGAGACTCGTGTCAGAGGGCTCCCATTAAAAAAAAACAGGTCAATGAAGAGGCGGAAAGTAAATATAGGGACATTCATGTTTGTTTCAAAGATCTAGAAAAGGCATTTGACAATAAGGGGAGAGGGTATATGGAGAATTCTGAAAAAAAAGTAAAAACTAACGTGAAGAATAGCTTGCAAATAAAATGTCGGTTATAACTAGAAAAGAGTACCATCGAAAAGATAAATGACTTCGAGACATTCCGGTCATGTTTTCTTACTGAACTGGTTTTTGAGAAAAGGAAATTGTGAAGATATGTATTTATCAAAGATTGAATAAGTACATACAAGCAAAATGAGAAAAGCAGAGATGTGTTCACGAGAATGATGAATAAATAGGTTAAAAAAATTAAGGGCTTGCATAGTTTTTTGTAAATTTTGCATTTAAGAAGGTATTACAAATTGGTTCTATAAGATACTTAAAAGTGAATCAAAAATATATGAATTTTTTTAAAGAGAGCATTTGCAGTTATGATAACCCTCTCGAAGCGGAAGTTAGTGACATAATTTGTATAACATGTATACATCACTGTTGATTAAAAAGGCGCACAAAAATAATGATGTTCTCCTAAGAATATGCAATGAAAGTCAAGAAACTACTGGTCAAATTCTTTTTCCAATTGGCTTTCAAATTTTTTATCACAAATCTCTTATCTCTTATATGGGACGCAGAAAACTACCTGTAGGAGTCAAATCTGTAGATTTGTGGAGTTAGTGGAATAGCGATGTCTGGTGTAATTTAGGAACGATAAAAATAGGTTTTGCTCATCATCTTCTTTTACATCCAAGCCATTATTTGCAAAGATCTTAAATGACCTATTTTAAATGTATGTACTAGAAGTTCTGCAATATTTATCGCAATGGGTGCATTTGATCCACCCTAAACATATTGGAAAAGGTTAGTAGTATCTGTAATCCGAAAATGATGATTGCCTTTTTGTCCTAATTCCGGCTAAAATGACGGCTCACGTTTCCATAGTCATTTGATCTAGTTTGTCGGGATAACTTGTTTCTTTCCAAAATTAAAGATTTGCTAAAAGGTAAGGGATATGCCGTCATTATCGAAAGGAAAAATATATCGTCCACTTCTTCTAACTAGAACACTACTATGGACAGCGACTATTTGTTACGGTAGTTTATGTGGTGAATTATATAAATTGTTTCAGCTTCTAAATCCATTGACCAAACGTTATTGTGACAAGTATAAGGCTATTGAAAGATGGATGGATACTTATTGCAATGGTAGTGTCGAAACACAATGGAATGTGTTACACGCAAATAGAATATTATTATAATAATATTAAGTTATTTTAAAGCAGTTCCCTGCGATTAGCTGCATCAGCCTTACGAAATATCGTAGGAGAGACAGCGAATACGCATATGCAGGGTTTCTTATAAAACAAGACGAGTCCGTACCGTCTTTATTTATAGGGTGATTTTAATAATTGAAACGGAAAATTATTTAGCTGGATTTAGGCTATAAAATGAGCTGATAAAATTATTTATAGACCTTAAACGTTTTAGAGTTTTAGGGACAAGTTTTTTTAAATTGGACTATACCTTTTTGATGATTCTGAAGGAGAATTTTTTTCTGAAAACAACAACGTATCACAAGTACCTATACCTTTACATAAGAAAAAAATTCAATAAAATAAAATAATTATTTAGTCCTGTGTAAAAATATCACTAGCATTGGAAACAAATGACGAGCACCAAGCGCGAATCGAAATGCATTGCGGTGGTACAATATGATAACTTAGTAAATGCAGTTGTCTGGAAAAAACAAAAGTTTCACGATGTGTCAAGTTGATTTCTTTCTAAAATGAATGAATAGCGTTTAGATATGCTTCGAGTTTATTCTGAATGCGCTGCAGAACTTTATTCGCAGCGCTATTCAAACAGAGATCGTCCAAATCGATCAAAATTTCAACGATTAGTTAATAATTTACGGATATATGGCGCTTTCAAAAAGCCAAAAAACTTGCATTGGAATGAAAATCTACGATTCAACGTACTTCTGAGTCTTCAGGACTTCCACGAGAGAGATTGCTGCTACTTTAGGAACTTCCAAGGATACCGTGGCGCAAATTTTCAAAAAAGAGAAAGTAAAATCGTATATTGCACGCAAAATTCATGCGGCTGGTGATCTTGAACGCCGGACGGTATTCTGTCGTTTCTTTTTAGACAAAATTCAAGAAGATCCATCCTTCTACCAAAGAATTTTATGGTCAGATGAGTGTGGTTTCTCCAATAACTGTAGATTCAACCGAAACAATGATCGTTATTAGGCTCAGGAAAATACGCAGGTGACGATGGAAGACCATTTTCAGCACAGATTTTTTTGTAAATGTCTGATGCAGCATTCTACACAATAAACACATTGAGCCTATTTTTATTGATGGTAAACTAGATCAGCATAAATACCACCCAATTCTGCGCGAAGGTCGGGAAGATTTTCTTGAAGAGCTACCGGTTAATGAGTTTCGGAATATGACGTTAGCAGGATGGTGCTAACCCTCATAATGCCCTTCTGAATAGGGGGTATTTGACCAGAAAACTTGGCGATTCTTGGATTGGGGCATTTGGACCCATTCCTTGGCCGGCACGTTCGGCAGACATTACTCCAATGGACACTTTTCTTTGGGGATAACTTCAAGATCAAATCTATGTCACGCTTCCAGAAGATGAGATTCAGTTAAGAAATAAAATTACTGTAGTTTGCCAGAGAGTTTCTGCCGAAATGTTATCCAATGCAACATATAAAGTTACGCAAAGATGCCGCCAACGTTTAGCGCAAAATGGAGCACAATTTGAGCATAGGAGATAATAATACAGATTTTTTTAATTTTTTTTGTTCCATTTTGTTTTCTTTAGCTTTGAATAACGCTTGGTGCTCGTCATTTGTTTCCAATGCTGGTAGTATTCTTACGCACGATTAAATAATTATTTTGTTACATTTTTTCTTATGTAAAGGTATATTTGTGATACACTGTTATTTTCAGAAAAGAATTCTCCATCAAAATCATAAAAAAGTAGTCTATAAATAATTTTATCAGCTCATTTTATAGCCTACACCCAACCATTTAATTTTCCGTTTCAATTATTAAAATCGGCGCTACGGACTCGTCTATTTTTTATAAGACACCTGTATAATAATCGGATAAATCCTCCCGCACAATAAATTGACACACATTCGTTTATGCGGTTGACGATGGGAATCAACGTATTCCCGAAACACGTGTCCCGAACACTCTATTTGTTGTGCGGGGGAAGTAATCCGTTACAGTCTGTTTATTGTGCTGACCCTCACTCCTTGCAATCTTGACTGAACACATAATAATTAAAAGATATCAAACACACTTACTTGGCGAATATCGCATTAATATCTAATTCCAGTAGTACCTGGTTACACCTAAGTTATTCAAGTAATACCTCCTTATATGGAAAATAAGTTTAATTAATGTCGGAATAAAATCCAGTAAGTTGATATATTTATGAATAACTTGGCGTATAATTTGATGTCCGGCGAGGCTGTAATTACGAGCTAGTTAATTTCAAATAAATTATCGACTGGAAAAAGATTTGTTGCAATAATTTGACGCATTGAATGTATCATTACGCAGTTATAAATGTATAGGCATAGTCCGTTAAGTGATTAGAATAAACGTTTTTGTGGTCGTAAACTTGTGGGAACCTAAAGTATTGTATCTTTGAGCTATCTTGATTTTCAATCTGTTTTATTGTGTTTCTAAAGTTTTATCTATTGATTCTGTTAGTAACCCAATATATATTGTGTTCGTGGAAGAATGAAACAATAAACTAAAGCAAATTTCTCTAAAGGGATACCATCAATTTCAAAACGTGATACACCGTTATATTGGAAATTACGTAAGCTTCTAAATGAGGTACCCCGTCAACCCCTAATGTAATTTAATAATTTTCAGGTTGGCACCCCTGCAGCCAGGGGATTAACGGTACGTAGATTATTTATTCCCCAGAACTTGTCACCCTTGTATCCAAAACTGACGGGTTTCAGCGATTCCTTCAAAGTTCTAAGAATTGCCCTATAATCTCTTTACTTTGTTAATTTTCATCCATTTTCGCTAATTGATTGGAGCATACTGATAAGTGCCTACCACGTTAAGTTGTTAGTAAAATCTGTTACAACTTGTCTGTGCTTGAAAGCGTTAGCTATTTGCTCGGCAATATTCAGCAGGGTTACAATTCCCAAAACTTTGTAAGTATTACCATTTTGCGCAGTATCCATTATACATTCGAGAATAAAAACGTAAAATTCACAAGCAAAAACAGGCCGCTGTGAGTTTGTTTCTGTGTAATTTCCTAATGTTATGAAAATTTCTTAAAGATTCAATCCTGCTGATGTTGATATTGCACAGATGGACATAATAAATGGCGATTTGGGTCTTATTAGGGAATTTGGGGTTTACCACAATTTGCATTTAAATTCAGCTAAATCTTCTAGCATTTTGTTTTGCTCTAAAAGAAATAGGTTGAGTGTAGAACCAAGACTAGCAATCAAAATAGATCAGAATACCATACCATTTGAAAATATATTAAAATACTAAGAGTAACTCTCGACAATAATCTGAGATTTCATGAACATACTGCTAGGTTGTCGGCGTAGATACATTCGACTTAGAGCGTTCTATATAAATAAAGACATTATAAGTTTTCGTCTAAAAAAGCAGTTATGTGAATCACTTATCATGTATGTGTTTTCATACGCCACTTTAGTATATTACTCCTGCCTAGAGTGTTGCACAACGAAGCATCTACAAGTTATACAGAATACCTGTTGCAAATATGTTTTTTCTCTGCGAAAGTACGACGACATTACTTATAATTATACCCAAATAGGCTGGCTGCGTTTTCCAGATATTGTAAAACTGACTTACTTGGTATTCCTATACAAATTCTTACAAAAAGGATATCCCATTAATTTGCGAACTAATACTGGCATATCGTGGTAACAGTCATAATGTTAATGTTAGGGGAAGGGATACTATGAGCTTACTACAACATAAAACAGCCATGTTTAGGGAGTCTTCGAGCTAAAATGCTGTAGCTACCTATAATGAATATGTTGCAGTATTTAAAAAGCGGATGTCATTGAATATGTTTAAGAGGCATGACAGATCTATGCTTGGTATGTCGCCCTAGAGCTTCACTGAATGTATTTGTTATGAAATTGTATGTGTATTAGGTATGTGTTTTGGGACATCGAATTTATGTAGATCGTGTTTTTCTTATTAGTTTCCACAGCACGTATCCACACAATTGTAATTTAACTTCAAATGTTGTAACTTTTTATGAAGAACCATGGGTTAAGTTATTATCATTTTGATTTACCCGCCTATCAACAAAATCTAGCAACGATCAGAGAAATTTGCAGTTTCGAGATTCCTATGACATACTATAAATAGTATGAAAATAGAAGGTGACGTTTTACATGTTAATGATGATGGGACCCTCATATTTTGGCATCAAGGATAAAAAGTTCATTATCTTCTAAATTCAGCTATACCTCACAAGAGAGCCCTAGGGTAAGCGGTTTGTATGCTATGAGGCCAAAAGTTCCAAATTACAATTGATGTAAAAGAAGGAAATCAACTCACAAACTTATCAATTATTTCTCAAAGTTTCGTTTAAATAACAATGACGTCATTATCAAACGTCATTATTTCGACACCGATGGGAGAAAGAACTCATTTGTTATACGAAAAAAGTACCAAACAATACCTATATAAAAATTGACCTGTCCGAGGTTTTTTCGCAAATATAAATATTTAAGGAAATATGATTTTTTTTTCTATAATTTTTAACTCACTCTATACCTAATAATAATCGGATGTACCTCTATCTAAGTTTTATAGGTCGGTATGCTTATATGTGTAAAAGATTTACTTCTACATTTAAATCATATCATAGCTAATTCTCGCTCTCTTGGTAGCAATTGATACCAATGGAAATTCACGTAGCTATTACATAAAACATGGCAGTAATTACACTTATTAAACAACCACATTCCTTCCACACTTACAATTAGAGATGGATACTTACGCACATACATACATGGAAATTAATTTCGTCATGCGAACTATAAATAGAGATTATTCTTAATTAAAATTAATTGCCAGCCTGGAAAGTTCATTGCTGTGTGTATGCTCAAATGTATCTATATCTCACAGTGCTTCTCATAACCATTATTTTGGGGAATATATTCTTATTGTTCATGCCATGGATCTGACTAAATGTGTGTAGGCACATTTTTGTGTGCTATAGGTATATGGTTAATTTAGAACTGTAAAAAATAACAGATCTGTTTAGACACAGAATTATTTTCGTAGTACTGATAAATATTCCTTTGCGAAAAGAAGAGTTGAACAATAGGTATTATTAGTTATGAAATGCATAAATAAAACGCGCTGGTACGCGCTGCAATATGTAAATATACCGAATACGACGCTGAGTAAATAATAACCTGATTAAAAATTAATTCAAGAACAAAAACAAAATGCCGTAAAAAAATTATAATTTCGAAAAACGAAGAGCAAAATAACCGTAAACCAATTTCCTCTAAACTTATTTATTCTGCATTGGAAATTATAATAATCTCAATGCACTTATGAACCAACAAACATGTTATTAAGATAACAATTTTATATAATTTGTCCTCCCAATGTTTCTCATCCTTATCCGTAACGATACCTCAACATTCGCTTATGTTAGTCGGCCAGTTTAAGCTCTGTCTTTCTTCATTAATTATTTATGGGTAAAGTTTTGATTTTTTTTTTCAGTACCAATCATCTTTCAATTTTATGTCTTAATGAATCGTATTTATACTAATAACCTTCCTCACCAATCCTCTAGCTGGTTCTTTTGTTAGATACATAGCTACTCCGAAGCATATATATTCTAAACGAGTGATTCGCCCTGAGGACAGGATACGCTCGATCCTGCCACTCACCCCATCCTGTAGATTACCGTTTGCCAATCCGAAAATGCCGAAGGGAAAGTGAACGGATATAAACATTTGAAATGTCAATTTTGCTGGTAATTTGGACGGGATATGCGTAAACGCCCGTTCATATTTCGCAAGGAACTCAAATTTACGAGTTTAGTATAGAGTAGGGAAGGAGTATTGGACTGGGCAATAATGAATTTATTAACTATGTATTGAGTAACTGTATCTTTCTAATGTGAGGGTAAATTGGGAATGGAAAATCTTCCAATTGGTAAGCGTTGATTATAGTAAAGTTATAAAATTGCTTAGGTAATTTATCAAGGCCTCCCAAAATAACTTAATCATTTTATAAGCTTTTTAAAGATATTCGACAATACGAAGGTATTTCTTCCGATAAAACAAAGTTGGAAAAAATCTATATTTAGGTAGAGATTCCAAATCAATGATTTCTGGTTAAGGCAATTCTCTTTCAGAATTAAATCGTATGAGTACTTTGAAGCAAAAGCTCCCTAAACTTCTCCATCAATTTCCTTTATCTGTGTAGGTTCTTTTAGAAAAACTCTTTTCATAAATTTAAACTGCGCTCTTCCTGCAATATTATCAAGGTGACTGATTCACAAATGGTGCCGAAAAGCTCTTCTACAAATCAATTATTGAACGCTTACGGCGAATTTATCAGCAAAAATATATTTTGGTGTTTGGAGTTTAGGTGTTACAAAAAATACTCATCATGTATTACAATGACTAATAATCGATTAAAAAAACTAGTTGATTCTTGATGTGTTTTGGAAAATATCTTGAATGGGTTTTATTTTATCGCCTAATATAAATCGAAGCAGCTCTCATCCACTAACTGATAATTCTTGCATCATAATTTTCTTTGCGATATAGATATTACATCCCTGCCAAAATTGAAAGCAGCAGATGGAATCTATATATAGATTCCATAGCAGAAAATGTTATCTTACACAAGTGAAACTTTGATTAACAATGGTTGCACTGTTAGAAACTGTGTTCATTTAATTTAATTATTCAGTTGAAATTTTAGAGAGCTGACACATTTGCTTTTATTAAAATCACAGTAAAATGAACTGGAAAATATCTCCTTAAATGCACTCTAAGTATAGTACATCGCATTTTCTAGTAAGCTTGCAAATTGATCCGGGTTACGCAGCCTTCATAATGTAGTAGCCTAAGGCTGTTCCAATAAATTGCAGTATCGGATAAATTATCGATATGATGAATGCGAAATCTTATTCCCGCGTTGGGTAAATACACCGCACGTTGGAAATGCATCAAAAACCAGCGATAGTTGCGACGCCGCAACTATAAATCAACGTAGGAAGAGGAAGAATTCCGTGTTATTTCTAACACCTAGCTCCCCGTCATTACACATAACGATTTGCGGCACGCTGGATTTTCTGCAGATGTTACTTCGTATTTGAATGCCGTGTTCTATAATGACTTTATGTAATCATAATAGCAGTATCGTTGGATGCAATTATGATTCTCGGTATCTTTCAGGTAAAGTACGTGGAGTGTTGAAATTTCCTCCGCCGACGTGGAATTGTAATTAAGGCTTGCAATGAACATGCTCGTGCAATTTTCCAATTAATGGCGATAGATGAATAGGTATATGGGAACGATTGAATCTTAAGATATGATCACGATTAGTGAGCCGATGTTTAGGTTTAATTGAAAATGCCGTCACAACAACAAAAATTTTGTTTACATATATGCAGATATAAGATTTTAAATATAGATACGTTACATCAAAACCATCCTTTTTTCCAATTTTTATTTCATTTTCATTTAAGGTTGTAACTAAGGCCGAATCGAGTACTCGAGGTGAGTAAAAATCGGGTTATGAAATAGGAGCGATTATTCTACAAGAGATTTTTAGAACACTCATGTATTCGATTCAAGCCAACTCTAGTTGTAACTGGACAGATACGAATATGTGTATCATGGATATTTGATTTTGAAATCAATGAATGTAGTAACATTGTTGTATTAATTGTAGCAATCTACAGCACAGCGTGCATCACTAAAATCCAGACAAATTTCGATTCAAATTTTCCGCCATATTGTTCGTCTGCCAGAGGTCGGTGTTGATATCCCAGAAAGCCTGATGCTTCTATAAATCGTCTCAATCTCCGTATACAGTATGGGATGTAACAGCAACCTTTATCTCTTAGTATCCTTAGCTTAGTCATTAGCGCTATCTTCACTTCCGATTGCTATGTTGCAACTTATTTACATATGTAGGCGTCGGCAAAGTACCTATC
>JARFOC010000355.1:627005-666038 GCA_031763485.1 Osmoderma eremita | reverse complement strand
TTCTTGTATTTTTTAGTCAAAATAATAAAACTGTAAATTACAAAAAGTAAAGCTGTTAACAATTATCTAGTATTTTTGTCTTAGTCAGAGTCCTAGAAATTCTCAATAACAGTAAAAAAAAATGAGGAAAAAATTAGTGTTGATCAATGTAATACAACTAGAAAATCATTTATGAAATATCTAGATGTATTCGCTAAAACTGTAAATTTATGAAATAGTGCCAACGTTACAAAAGAGATAATATGTAGTGGGATAATGTAAATAAATGGATAAAATAAACGGATGAGAAATAAAGCAACAAAAATATTTTCCCCGGGGCAGCCGGGGTTAATAAACGTAACATGTAATACGCCCTCTAGCTACATAGATGGACATTGCCTCATTTTATCATAATAAGTACAGGCAGCAAGAACACCGCCCATTATTTTTAATGATCTCTTGTAATCCGGAACGACATGGATATTATTAACCGTTCCAGTATAATGCAAATACGTTCGCTTCTGTATACACCTACCTTTATAGGAGGATGTATCGTTATGAAAGTTTAATAAACCGTTTTAGATACACAAATATACAGACAATGCATTTACTTCAAACAATAATAAATGTAACTAATAAAAAAGATAATTTCAAATTGTTACATCAACAAATAATTTTAATTCTCCCATGACATGTTAAAATCATAGCCTATCTCAGTGGGGATATTGAATGCTGTAATGCGACTAATCGTAAATACAAAATAGTAGAAACTTTTTTTAGTACGGTCCGCATGCACCTTCATTACATTGCCTTAGAGCGTTACGTTCCCGGTTGTATCTGCTTTAAAATACTGAGCTATTGAATTTTATTAAAAAGAGAACAATTATTGTTCAGCCTTTGTAAGTATGTCGAGGTTAGTGTTAGTGACCGCAAACTAAAGTCTTTATTTTACAAAATTAAGTGTTATAAAACGTTATTTCACTTAAAAGGAATTACAAATTAAAAGTGAATATGTAATCCATAAGCATAATCTTATTGAATTTTCAAACGGGGTGGTCATAATAATTTATAAACATAAACTTAACAAGGGTTCGTTAAACCCTACGTAAAATGTAGTACCGTAAAGTGGGGCTACTTTGTGACATATTTTGAGGTATTTGTGTGGTCTCTTAATTTTTTTCATGCGTTACAGTCTTTCAAATAACCTCATTTGGTGGGTTCACCTTTCGACTATACATATTTTGTAAAAAATTGAAGTCAAAATGTTTAATACAAAATTGTATAGGTGCAAGAAAAGATGTCATAAAGTAACCCCAAGAGTCGAGGTTACTTTGTAACACCTACATATTTGAAATCAAAGGAAAATGGTTTTACGGCATAAAGTAACCTCCGCACTGATTTTATAGAAAAAAACTTGTAAATCTCTAGGAATGGAATATGCATGTTTTCAATACAAAATACGCAAAAAATAAAAAGTGAACATTTATTTGCAAAAATAGAAATCTTGGGAGCAATTAAAAACAAAACGTTTTAATAATCTATCATAAAATTTTCTAAATATAAAAAAAAATTTAAGCAGTAACGAAAATATCCTCTAATTCAGGAACATCGAATAACGCTCTTTTTTCGCGTCGTTTGGGAATTCCAATTCGCATGATTATTAATAAAAACAAAATTATAAAATCCTTAAAAGAATGCCATATTAACACTAAAATAATGTCTACTATTGTACTTCAGTAAAAATCCTGTGTAGAACTCTTTCCGCATGAACTGTCATTCATTGAATTTAATTATCAACTAAGTCGAGCCCAAACCATGTGCGCGTTTAGAGCAGGAATTTAACCCTACGTTTGACAGGTGGCGAACATGTTCTAGTTTTCTGGTTTAACCTTAAAATAGGTCCGGCTCGGCTGTAAAACCGACCAAAGAAAAGAAAGAGATTTTTACGGGACCTGTCACAATGTAACCCTATGTGTCACAAAGTAGTCCCACTTTACAGTGGTTCTTTGCAGTTTCCGTATCTGCCTTGGCACTGCGTTTTTGGATGCTCCCAGAGCAATTTCTGGGTCACCTTTCCCGTTAAGTCAGTTCCAATGCGCATTTGCATGTCAACGTTGATGTCACTTTGGGGCTCCATAATGCCCTTGGCCCCTTGGCTTTCTGTTGTAATACAAGTCAGCCTATGACGTTGAGATAGAGATAACCTTACCTTTGGGCGTTTTCCAAAACTGGTGACAGTCCATGCTCGCAACGAATATCGGCGCCATTACAATTTAAGAGGTGTTCCATCTTGCCATATACGAGATGAGTAATGAGAATGATAACGTAGCGTTTGATATGGCAACACGAGAAGCACGGGACATGGAGGAAAGACAAGTGGACATTATAATACGCGTTCAGAGTTTGAACTCGATCAAGTCATTTAGTTGTCCGTTGTCGTTTTTTCCGTGAACCCGGTTTTCGTAGTGCTTTCTACAAATGAAAGATATTTGTTAATTAACTGTCTGGCCTTGGGGCACGAACTCTTTGTGAACGATTCCCTGTCTATCAAAAAAACAAATCAGCATGCTCTTGATCTTTCATTCCCTCATTCTTGCTTTCTTGGGCTTTGGAGAGCCTGGAGTGTACCATTCCATTGCCTTTTGTTTCCGGGTCATACTCGAACACCTAACCCTCATCACCAGTAATGACACGTTCCAAAAAAATTTCGTTCTTTTCAATCGATTCCAAAAAGTCATGGCACCTTTCTCTCCTGATGCCCTATTGTTCTTGCGAAAGATATTTTGGAACCATTTTCGAGCAAATCTTTTTCATTCCCAATTCATTGGTCAAAACTTGATGAACGGTAATGTGAGACAAATTCAATTCCCGATCATTCTGACCGTTAACCGACGATGAACCCACAAGATCGCGGATTTTGTCGACATTGCCATCAGTTCTTGCAGTTGAAGGCCTTCCGCTGCGTGGCTTATCTCCCATCGACTCTCCTCCTTCTGAAAATGCCTTAAACCACCGAAAGACCTGAACTTTTGACAAATCACTGCCTCTGTAGGCCTGCTGAAATTTTATAAAAGTTTCTGTTGCACTTTGCCCAAGTCTGAAGCAAAACCTGGTAGCACACCGTTGCTCGAAATTAATGCCTTTCATTTGTAGAATGCGCTACGAAAACCGGGTTCATGGAAAAAACGACAACGGACAACCAAATGTCTTGATCGAGTTCAAACTTGCACTGAACCCGTAATACAATGTCCACTTGTCGCCCCTGCTAGCGCCGTGCTTTCCGTGTTGCCATATCAAACGCTACGTTGTCATTCTCATTACTTAATTTACATACCTCGTAACTACAAAATGGGTTGAGAATTTTGAGAAAACGGGTTTATCTACGAAGAATCGCCCCCGATGTACTCGCTTCATTCTTAAGGAGCCCTCAAAGCTCTACTGGGAAATACGTGTCGGCCCTGCACCGTAGTCGAACAACGCTACAATGAATACCCCACGAAGAATTATAAAATTCAAATTATACAGGGCATACAAATATCCCACCCTTCTGCGGCCACAGTCCCATGAAGATTAGGTAAAAAGATCAATGAGTATCATGTCAACAAACGATCTACACGACAATATTTTCAAAAAATGTTTTTCAAGTTTATCTTGTATTACTAAATCGTTTGGAAGTTTATTATACGATTTGCTTCGTAATATTTCTTATATCTTGTATACGTTTTATACAACTCCTTACTGATTCAGAGGGATATTTCTTATTGTTATATTGTTAGTAATTCGAAAACACATTCACACATATTAATAGCGTTACTGGAACTTAAACGTCTAGATTTAACTAGTTGTAAACACAGACCCCTTAACAAAATTAAAAGAAACAATTTTACTTATGGTCAGAAATTTAATATATTCTTGAGTGCTGTAGTGCAATTTTCCTACAACGTTCAGATAATTACTTTTATCTATTCGGTTGCAAGTTTGGGTTAAGCTTCTGCACACACATCAAAGTAATCGGGGAACCTTTGAGCACCGTTTCTTCACGTTTCAACTAATCCATTCATAAGGGAAAGCAAAGGCAAAGACATTCCCTTTGCGTCCGTTCTTTTTTCTTTGCTTCTTAGAAACCGGGACAGATATCTCGGGTAGAACGAACAAAAGATTGTTTGCAATCATATGAATAAATAAATTGGTAACTTTTCGGGTAAAAGACGGAATGATATCGTTCTAAAGAGATAGCTTCAGCTTTAAAATTGCACAGCTGAATGCGCAACGTTATTTCTTAATTTTGCAAGGATGTTAAAAACAATAGTTTTTCCTCGCTATGAGAGACGTATTTTATTTATTGTACTAAACCGATTCTAGATTTTGGGAGTTCTGAGTTTATTGTGTGTATACTGTGACAAACGAGTAACTACTGCTATTTTTGCTGTAGTAAAACCTTCAAATTTTCCAGCGAAAATAATTTTAAAATTATATGTTTCAACTTACCGCTATTATATCCATATCATTAAATAGTCACTATGACCAGCATGGGGAACCGATATGGGAGCACACCATGAAGAACAAAATAACTTACCTTACAGCGGAAAATATTGATTAGGGTAGCTTCAGTATACCTTGCCTATTGGTTTTATGGCACAGAAAAGGAGAAACATCTATGATGATATCTATAATTGGGATGCAAGTGGTAATGGAGATTTACGCAGGTTGTCTGCGTACACTTGATGTAACTGCTTTGTTGCATTATTTTTTTGGTTACTTGAATGCACACACATATGCTTGTACACTTTGATTGCATACACTTTCATTCCCGCTCCGTCGTTGAAGAACTAAAGAGGGGTACAAGTGGATTTGTCAGAACAACCCGAAATTATTCTAACCCTAGTGATGAGATTTAAAATGGTTTCAGTTCATAATCTTTGTTAAGTGATAAAATTAGATTCCAGTAAGTGAGCTTATACGGAGAACATGCAAAAAAGTAGAAACAACTTTGTCGTCACGAATAAATAAACGCATATAGATTTCCCTAAATCCACAAGACTATACAGTTATAGTACCCCTACCCAGTACCGTTAGTACCGTTCACCAGGAAGAGGAAAGTGGAAAAATTAAAACCACCCACCATTCAAAGCGTGAAACTAGAATTTGCAGAAAATGTAAAATATCTAGGCGTCATATTTGACAAGATTATAACCTGGAATCCGCATCTGGAAAAGGCATCCCAAAAAGCAAGGCTGTACTTATGGTGTTGTCGCAGGGAATGTGGGAGGTCCTGTGGGCTATCCTCAAAACTTATTCATTGGTTGTATGTGGCGGTTATACGGACAGCAAACCCACCCCCATACAAATGATGGCGAGCATGGCAATTACGGGAGTAATTTCTTCCACCCCGTTTTTGACATTAGAAAGTCTTCTGGATCTCCCGCCTTTACATATTGCTTTGAAGAGGGGGGCCAGATGAACCACATTTCATCTCTTCGCACATAGCGAATCAATTGCCGCGTACACATGTATTCTTGGCAAATAAGCTGATAGATACGGTTATCTCCGACGGCATACTGGGAATGCCAACTGACCTGATGTGCCCACGTCATATGATCGATACATTCTTCACTACCTCTTATCCAAGCAGAGAGGAATGGAGATGTTACGAAACTCAACTGACGCGAGCAGACACCTGCTGGTTTACGGATGGATCGAAAACACAGCAGGGCGTTGGTGCAGGAATATTCTGCAGTGACCCGAGAGTTGAAAAACACTATAACCTCGGGCAATATGCAACAGCTTTTCAGGCTGAAATCTACACCATAGAGATGTTCGCAAGAGAGATTTTGAATAAGAACCTCAGTAGTTCAACAACAAGAGCAGGAGCACACTTTCCCCATAAGAAATACATAGGGCCTAAAAACACTACTTGGATTTTAAGAGATCATTCCCTGCGATTGTTACTCGTAATGCACACGAAAAAGATTTTAAAAGCTTAATTAGTTACATAATACTCACTGCAAATTGGCACAGAAATACAAAAGCCGATCCATTCATGATTTTTCTTGAGTTCATAGCATTTAATAACTGCTTCGTAAGAAACATGTAGTACATTAGTGCATTAATGTTATTGATATTTATAAATAGTAGCCTGTTTAAAAATACATATATTTAATATTCATACATACTTACTTCATTAGTCCTGAGCTTTTCTACCTTTCGGTGTAAAGCTATGTTGGAGTTGCGTTTGGGTGTATAGGGTCCTTCTTCCATATCTCCCTCAATTGTTTCTTTTCCTCTGCTTTTTGTTTCACTGCGTCCCATTTGACTTCTTTACTTTCCGCATCTGCTCGAACTTCATTCTTCCAGCCTCTTCTAGGTCTTCCCCTCTTCCATACTCTCGTAAACGTATTTCACCAACCTTTCTTCCCTCATTCCTATTACATGTCCAAGCCACCGCAGTTGTGTCTGTGCTATAGTTGTTTGAACATGGTCGATCTTTAGATTTTTCCGCAAAGTTTCGCCTCTAATTTTAACCCTTCTTGTTTTCCCTTCAATTTTTCTTAGGAATCTCATTTCGTCACATACTAATCTGCTTTTTTGTCTCGTGTTTGTTGTCCATGACTCACTTCCATATGTTGGCATTCGCTTCATTATTTCTTTTACAGTTTCGCTTTTTACCTCACTGGATACTTCTTTTTTACCAAGGAAATTTGTTCGTTTGTATTAAAATGTCTATCCATTTTTGATACCCTTTCGTTAATTTCATTATCCAAATTTCCTTTATTATTTATTGCCACTCCTAAGTAATCGTCTACCTATTCTAATTATTGCTCTTCAATTTTTATAATGTGTTTTTCTTAATTGATTTTAGATTTCGGGATGTTAATCTTTATATTTATTTTACTTCCTCAAATACATTTAAATTGTGATGTAGCTGTTTTTCTGTTTTTCCCAAAATTATCAAGTCATCTGCGAAGCATAATTCCGTTATTGTTATTAAATTCATCCTCCGGTATCCTACTTTTCAATTGCATTACATATTTTAGCTACATCGTCAAGTACAAAATTAAAGAGGATGGGCTCAGTATGCATCCCTGTCTCGGACCTGTTCTGCTGGTGAAATTTTTCGATTTTTCATTTCAAACCCTTATATAGTTCTCTGTACCTTAATATAAACTTTTTACGCAGTCGATTAGATGTTGGTAAACTCGTCTGTTCTCTAGTGTCTTCCATACATTTTCATTTTGACACTGTCGAAAGCCTTTTCCATGTTTATAAAACATACATGCATTGGCTTTCCTATTTTAGCAGCTTTCTTGCAATTTGTCTTATAATAAAAATTTCGTCACTTGTTCCTCTCTGTTTCCTAATTCCACATTGGCTTTCTTCTATACCCGGTTCAAATTTTTACTTAATCTATTTTCCGGGATTCTAGTATATACTTTACTAGCATTACTCCCTAAAGTAATGCCCCTATAATTACTACATACCTTGTGGTCGCCTTATTTATATACAGATGCAATAATACCCACTCTCCGGTCCGTCGGTATTTTCTTTTCTTTCAGAACTTGGTTTAAGATTTTCAGAAATTGGTCTTTTCTCTCTACATTTGAATATTTTATCATTTCTACTGTCAGTTTATCGTGTCATGCCGCCTTCCCTAGCTTCATTTTCATTACGTCATTTAATTCATTTTCCGTAATTTCTTCTTTTTCTGTTCTTCCACTTGTCTTCCTCTTCCATTTCCCCCTACCTTGTCTTCTTTACCTTACTCTCCCTCATATTGAGTTTCCTCCAAAAGGTCTTTAAAGTACTCTTTCCATCTTTCCAGAATATTGTTCTCATTCATCAGAATTTTTCCGTTTTCTTCTTTTGTTTTGCATCATGTTCATTTTGGGCTTTCTCATTTGTTTTAATGTGTTATAAAACAGCTTCTGATTTTCATAGTAGCTTTCCCTGAGTTTATGATCAAACTCTCTCCATGTCTTTTCTTAAATTATTTTAATTATATTCTTGACTCTTGTTCTTTCCAGTTAATAGTTATCGTAGTATTCCGGTATCGTTTTAGTTAGGTAATCCTGCCACTTTCTTTTCTCTTCTTTTACGGTTGCCCTCTTTAAACTAATTTTATATTCTTCTCATCTTTTTTCTAAGTTTTGTAGGGTGTCTCCGTGTTTCTTGTATTTTTCTAGTTCGATTTGATATTCCATTCTTGTTGCTTCTTCTTCTTGTTGCTGTTTATATATTCTGTTTTTTTCTTCAACTATCTATCTTTTAAAAACACTGTTCGGATTACTCCTCCCGTACAAAGTATTGATTTATTCGGGACGACACGTGTTTCGGGAATACGTGGATTCCCATTATCAAGTCGAATACCGACCGAATTCAGCTTTCCGAATTGTGTCGCCCCGAATTAATCAATACTTTGTGCGGGAGGAGTAATCCGAACACTGTGTTTATTGTGCTGCCCCACAGTCCTTGCAATATTTACTATTTTTCTTTTCTTTCCATCTTTTCAATTTTTATTATGTTGGAACTTCATTGAGTGCTGATCTACGTGTTTGGAACACACTTGTAAACTTGGGGAATTTTCCGATTAAAATTCGCATTGTGATCTAATTATTTAACTGTAATTAGACATGCGGCGGATTGGAAAAAAATGAAGTCACTTTCAGTTAAAATTTAATTTCACCTATTGGTAGTCTGCGGGTGAGTACACAAAGCGCACGGACAAAGTTAATTACGTACCCTGAACGTTTACACTGCATTATATATTCATACTGGTCTCGTTTCATACAAAAGTAGGTTTGCCAAGGACTGCGGAAAAGGAAATTCTCTCGATTGGTGTTTGTCACAATCCGCTTTAACGAAATTTATTTCATTGTACCCTAAACTTCCGTAATTGTTTGTGTATACAAGAGTTCGTGCAGAACTTGTTGAATATCTCGTTTGTTCTTTGGTTAGCTGTAGCGTTGGTGTTTTACAGTTTGCAATATACCTTAGTGTGGGTCCACAACAGCGTTCCAGCCATCGCCTAGCACATAGACTTGTGCGTTCGTCTCATCGGCAAATGAAACTCCAATAGTTTTAAATGTAAGCGGCCACAAAAATGATTTCTCTTCTTTTTAATAAATTGGTGAATTTTCTTTAAATCTTATCTTATCTATTTAAACCTCCAACGTTCGGGATAAACTGCAGGTGCATTACATATTTGAATATAAAGGAAATTGATTTTGGTGCGCTATTTAGAGTTGACTGGTATTCATATTATAGCGGTCATCTTTAAGAGCCAGTCAACATTTACCAGATGAGGTTGAAATGTTTGCTGTTACTGGTATTGCCATTTCATCGGAGGTTGAAAGAGACAACAGCCTTCGTAGTTTCGTGTTCGATAAGGTTTTAGGCATAAAACTTTAGTACTTCGGAAGTACCCAAAACATGGTTTATAAGATAGCCTATCATGCACCACAAGCTGCTGAGGCTAATTAAATTGACAATAGAGGGCGCAAGGGCAATAGTACAAAGCTGTGAAGGGATAACGTATGAGTTACAAATATATCCAGGGGTGAGACAAGGGCATAATTTGTCAACAACGCTATTTAATATACCTATTGAGGGAATACTCTCAGCTTGTAACGAAAAAAGAAATCGCAAATAGTGGCGTATGCCGCCAAGCTGGCTATAATATTAAGAGACAGGAGGATACCAGAAGACAAAGCACTAATAACAAGTAGGGAACCTCACCGAAGTGGGATCGAAATTAACGAAGACAAAACAAAATATATGAAGATAACAAGAAAAGAAAGAAGAAGTAACAAAACCGAATTAACAATTGGAAGATATACGTATAAGATAGTTGAAAATTTTAAGTATTTGGCTGAATAGCACTGGTCAACAAAATTTCAGATTTATTTTGTGCCACGAGGTAAAGTGGGTAAACTTGGTAGTACTTTTTACACTTATTTCATATCTGTTTTCAGAATTTTTCTATCAGGCAGGGCTTCAGAGTGACAAAGCAATGAAATTGTATGAAAGTATAGATTATAATATGTGTATAAATCATGAAAAAATGACGTACAAAGTGATATATTTACTCCTTAAATCTGCTGATATATGACTTTCGGCTGTATGTTGCATCAGAAACATCTCTCTTGAGCGTCCAGCAATAGACGGCCAATATAGCAGTACTCCATTTGCCTTGGTATCTCTTCTCCATGAGTACAATGTCCTGGTGAAACCTTTCGCCATGCTTTGGGAAAAAGTCCAAGTGGGAGTCAAGGAAGTGTATTTTGAGACTCATGTTGCAACCCACGGCTTTATATGAGGCCGGTAGATTGTTAACAATCTCTGCGCAGTTTTCGGTTTTACGATTTCCCAAGAAACCGTCGCAAATGTCCTCAAAAGACAACCATGCTGGTTTTTCAGTTCAATTTAGCGCCTCAACAAATTTTTCATCTTGAAGTAGCTGTCTGATGTGGGGTCGCACAAAAATACCTTCCTTTACCGTACATCACTGATCTTAGGGAACTTACTCCTCATATATGCAAACCCAATATCAATTTTAACCATACATTTGACAACGTTCTTCATCGAAAAGTGAAACAACTTTCAAATCGCCACAAGCTTTCCACTTAAAGTCGCTATATTAAATTTTTTCCAAAAGAAGGTTCATGTTGTCATAAAATTCTTTCAAATCGCTTGCATGAGCCGAAGGAACTAGTTTATTGTGGAGTAGTCGTTCTTGCAAGATTAATTTGGAAGAGTCAATGAACAAACGCCACTCATCTGTGTTATATTCATGACAATAACAGAGCATACGTCATTACAAAATACAAGTCCTTCTTACGTAGAGAAGAAATTCTCAAATTCTGCATTAATCGCCATGCAGAATTTGAGAAAGAGCAACTTTTGTTCTACTCTGAAGAAGATTCCAGTCTTTTAATCTGGAACCTAGTAGTTCGGCTTGTTTCTTAGACAACTTTAAATCGAAAATGTGGCACATGCGGGAAATGTTGGAACTGAATCCATATTATCGCCTGCAAAACTTTATTCGTTTTCTTCGTCATCAGCACTTTCATCGTCGCTTAGTGTAATGTTTTGTGGAGGTTTAGGCACAGGTAATTCTGGATTGTGAGGTACAGGTCTCAGTCTAGAAGGAATATTAGGACATTTTACAGCATATTTGGATTTAGAAGTCATACTACTTATATTTGTAAGACAAAAATAGCAATGGGTAATATAATCTGATGGTTCTCCCCAAATCATAGGAATAGCAAAAGGCATATGTCGTTTACCTTTTGTCCACGCTATAAGAAGTGAGACACACGTAGCACAGCAAATATGGGGAGCCCAGCTTTTGTCTTCATCACACACTTTACATTTGAAATACTGCTCATGGCACTTTATAATGAGAGGTGTGAAATACCGTTTTTGATATTTAAATGTCACTTCGCCGCAAATGTAGAAAGAAAGAGTTCGGGTTGTTTACACGTTTCCTTGGCATTTTGACAGGTGACCAAATGTTCGCGGTTTCACTACAATAGCTTCAACACATCACAACGCAACACTCTTTAAAACGTTAAAAACGTCATGGTACATGTCAAGACATGTTCTCTTATACTACATATCTATGAATGCATATTTTAGGTGGATAAGTGAATATCCTGGAACATAAAAACTAAGGGTGATGGAGAAAATCTGAACACATAATTGATTTCAGCGTGCAAGAGTATACGGGGATCAGCCATTTTTGTGCTTGGGAAAATAACTTGCTAACCAATGTAATTAGTTATAAGAACAATAGAAGTATGGAAGTGAACCATAGAATTCGTTACAGTACAATTCATATTACAAATATAAGTTACCAATGAGGGTCTCTTAACGTAGAAATGCAAAGTTAAAAGTAGATAAAACAATAACAGGGCGCGTTGCCACCTACGCAGCAGAAACGATGTGCCGTAAGAAAGGAGATGAGGAAATTTTAAGAATCTTAGAAGAAAAATATTTGGACCCATAAAAGTAACGCAACTTAAAAATAAAGGGATGGAATCAAAGAATTAAAGATAGGAAGGAATGGAAGAGGCTATCAGATGATGCAAAGGTAAATACCAGCTGGTAATTATGTTAAAGAAAGGGTGCTACCAGAGTGACTACCACTACAAATGCAGTCAGCGTAAGAAGGTCTGAATAGATCAACTGATTCAAGAGCCTTTATAGGCTGAGCGTCAGGAAGGGAAAGATTGTCTCTCGGAAATAAGTACATACATGAAGAACCACTAGAGCTAAACCTGAAGAAGTGAAACATTTGCCTAAGAATGTGGCAACGAGATATAAAAGGAAAGTAAATAATACACTAACATATTTATATGTAGGAAAAAAAATCTAAGTTGAAATTGGTGCATCTTCAAATATTCTGTTCAGTTTGGAATGGATTTTATGCACATATTAAAATTGATACCCTCTATTATGATAGATCAATCTCATATTCGCAATTAAACAGAAAAGATCTAAATTAATTGAATAAGTTCAAGTACCTTTTTGTCATGGAGACTCCCATCTCTCGGTCTTTCATTGAGAATCTTTCCATTCATAATTGAAGTGTAAACACTTTATATAATAGCCCGAGGAACAAATCCGTTCCATTTTTGGAGCAAAATTATTCAGTTGAACCCATCCACAAACAAACAAACAAAACGAATGAACCCGACGTATTCAAATTTAAGCCATCAGTAATTCCTCTCTTTTACAAAGACGCGGTTACTGCTTCATTTACATAATGTTCCGTAGACTGCGGCACCTCCACCTACAGACCTCCATTTTAATTGTAATGCATTGCGTATAATACGATAATGAAAATATATTGTGTTTGTTCCTAAGAATAGGTGCAAGACAATGAGTTGGCGTCCCTTATAGTATAAATACCTAGTACGTATTTGTGTCTTAAGTTTTAAAAAATCTCTTCTTTATCTTAGAAAATCAGATTTGTTAAAATTAAGCAAATAGACTACACCAGTATTTAACAGTAACTAACATTAATTGTGTATGATCATATAAGTCTGCCAAGAGCCCAAAAGTAAAATTTCGTTAAATGGATTGTTCAACTAGCTTAAAGAATACGTGGAATATAGTAATATAAGAGTACAAAAAAGGTAACTTGGAAAACTATAAGCAACAATGTTACATTACACTGCTTGGCCTCTAAATGGATCTGCATTAATCTTTTATAACTGCAAAGTAAAAGATGTGAGCTCTGAACATGCTCCTAATGCTTAGACGTTTTTCTGTTTCAACGAAAGTGAACAATTTATGGTTCTTACAACTCCTTTTAATGAAACCATCTTATGTTCGCGTAAAAGCAGTTTTGATCAAAGTTTCCTTCAAAATATACTCGATCTCATTTAAAGGTGAACTATTTAAAACATTGACGTAGCAGCGCTAGAATCATGACATGGGTATTATAAATACGGTGTCACATTAACGACTCCTAGACACCGTGAAGTAAAAACATTTGAAAACCACAGGTTTTGAATGAATTCGGAATATCATCTAGACACCAATGGCAGAAATTTCTGCGTTGGTAAAAAATCTTGCACAAATGTAACCTGATATAGATACATTTGTTGTTTGTGTGATTAAAGTATTCCTTCTTCAGCGTTTGCAGTTCGTCTAGAACTCTTTGTCGACGTGCATTTACTCGTATAGGTTTTACCATGTCAGTTTCCCGAAGACCTATTTCAAATACTTCAAACGCTTTATGATTTGATATTCTTCGAGAAAGATTTCGAACAGCAGCAGCGATGTAGGTTCTTCGCCATAAATTAAAAGCATGTCTGTTTGTTCTGCCAAAGTGTATAAGTTTGTGTCAAACAGAGTTTAATGTAAGTAAAAATCTAGATTGTCGGATATTGTTGCATGCACGCATAGGATTTTTCCATTAGAGAAAGCACAAGAATTGAAAGATATATTGCAATGATGTTTTTACAACATCTTGTCGTTTCATTGTTATTGTAAAGGTTCGTGAGCCAGGAAGCAATCGCTACCATCGAATTGTTGATCATCTGTGATAATTGAATACCCGAAAGCCTGCCACCTATACGATTGCCATTTGAAATTTAACATTAGAGATTCCATTAATATCCGTGACTCAACCGGTAAAGACGGTCTCTGTTTGGTAGGGAGTAGGGGTAATATGAGTACAGCCAGCGACAAGAAATGGGCATAAATAATGTTACTAGATCAAAAAATACTTTTATATTTTTATAACTTGTAAATTAACACAAACTATTATACACCACACAACACTGCACAACAGAAGGGTTTTGAACTAGTTTTGCGCATCACATCACGAATCTACCAGACGAAGAACTACACGCCAGTGGAATTCATCGGGTCCAAGTTTTGACCACAGAATCTCGAGGGCGCTCAAGAAAGCCATATACAGTATAGTGAATGAACCATTCGACAATGCAATTACCTCGTAGTACGGCAGAATAATAATGCATTGCCGTGGCAGGAATATTGGATGGTTGCGAGAGTAACAGGGAGAAAAAAAAGTAAACAAATTGAAAAATTGTGAAGGTGAAGGAAGTATTGGAAGTATTGGAAGGATGAAGAAAGAGTGACGAGGTTGCAGAGAAGAGAGAAGTGGGTGGAACATATAGACACACATACACAAGTTATATTTTATAAGGTATTATTTCATTCCTTAAATTATACGTGCGTATTATTGGTAAAGTAACATTTCAAGATTATATTTTCAAACACATCTTTAGGTTTCTTGATATAATTTAGATAAATTACAATTTTTGACTAAGTCATTAACATATTAATTAACAATTGTCAATTATTAGCATACAGTAATCGCAAGGCTCGTGTCAATTTGACATGAACAACAGAACCTAAGTTTATAATTATGATTATTATTTAAAATTCATTGCTAAATTATTTTATTAGCATTTTGAAACATAGCAATATATGTATTGCAATGTTACAAATTGGTAATTAAATTAATAATGAATTTTGATAATAATAAATTTGGATTATGTTTTATTTATGTCAAGTTGACACAAGCCGGGCAACTTCTGATGCTTGCTAATTTAATTGTAATGACATAATCAAGAATTTGATTTTCTTTAATAATTCAAAGAAAGAAGATTTCTGCAAATAGCACGTTCAAAAAATGAAGTATATAAAAAATATATTTAAAAAAATATATAAATATACCTCTGAGATCAATATCAATATCAATAATATTAAATAAAATTTTTATTGATTTGTGTTTGGGGTTTTTGTTCAAGATCTCTCTTGCACACATCTCAACGGCATATATTTCAACCTGAAAAAATGTTGCATATTGCTGTTGTTGTAGTGTTTTTGAACTCTCAGGTTACTGTTGAATATTCCTGCGCCAACGTCCTGCTGTGTTTTCAATCCATCCTTAAACCAGGATGTGTCTGCTTGGATTAGTTTGGTTTCCTTACATCTCCATTCCTCTATGTTTGGATAGGAGGTAGTGCGCACATCCGGTCAGTTGCCATTCCCAGCATGCGGTCGGGGATAACCGTCTCGAGCAGCTTATTTGTCAAAAACACATCCCTTTCCAAATCAATATGCAGGGGGGAGGGGGAGGGGCGATCCAGAAGAATTTCTAATACCACATATGGGGTGGAAGAAATTGCTCCCGTAACTGCTACGTTCGCCATCTTTTTTATGGATGTGAGGTTTGCTGTGAAAATAGCTTGTTGCGCTTTCCCCCACAAAGCTATTGCCCCATAAGTGATGGTCGGGCGTGAACAAGTTTTAAGGACAACCCCAAGATTTTCCACATACCCTGCGACAAGGCTATAAGTGCATCCTTGCCTTTTGGGATACCTTTTCCAGATGCGGATTCCAAACTCCAGTTTCACGTCTTGAATGGTGTGTGGTTTTAATTTTTCCACTTTGCTCTTCCTGGTACTATAGTAGTTTTGTGCGGATTGATGCATAGGTTTTCCCTGCTGTACCAGCCACAAATGGCACCAATTACCTGTTGTACGGCAATGGAGATATCTGTCTCACCTGACCCTTTTAACAGGATGACACTGTCGTCCGCATAGGACTGTACCTCGGCTCCAAGGGCTTCAATGATGGTCAGAAGGTCGTCAACGAGGAGTGATCGTAGCAATGGGGGTAAGATCCCTCCCTGCTGACACCCCCCCGCTCGGCCCAAACTTGATCATCTCCCCACTCAGAGTCGTTATTACAAGCCTGTTTACAAGCATAGAGACAATTCAGCCTGCTATGATCGATTCTACACCACGTGCTATAACCGCTCTGCATGGGGATGAGGGGACTGCATTATTAAATGCTCCCTATATATCCACAGCCCATCACCATTGCTATTTCCTTGCAATCCAACGATTCTGTTATCTTGGAGACCAGGTTGTTTAGTCCAAGATCAGTGGATTAATTAATAAACGTACTAATTCTAACTCCTATTCTAACCAATCTCACTAACAATGAGGTTATGATCTATTGTCCCATAAGCTCGAAAATAATCTGCACACACAACGTCTTCTTGACTACGGTTGTATATTCAATATATTCATATCCCCACATCCTGACTGAAGTATACTAGATTTCTAACCACGGACCTTCTAACAGTTTATATTACACTTATATTAAAAATCTATATTTTTACTTGATACTAAAGAAACGTGGTACGTGTCCGTATCAGATGTCTTAAGATAAAGTTTATTTTAAATAATTTCGCATACGTATTCCCTTACTTGCTGATTATGCATGCCGCTTTTGTATTGCTTTTTATAATTTACATATTTTCTTTCATGAATTCTTTTATACTACAGTAAAGCGAGCGTTGCAACTTTACCAGGAAATTCTGGAGCGTAAATAATGCTAAGGGATATCAAGTTTCATAAGATATAGGTAGGAGTAATCTATTACGCTTGTCAATAACCCATGTTTTATTCAATAAGGAATTTTATGAACTCGTGGAAAAATTGGAGATACCCCGATCATGAACGGAATGTAAAATGGAAATGTTAATATGCGATTTTACTGTCGTTTGCTTCTGGGCTTAATAACTACTTTAATGTTGAATGTATTTGGGGAAACATATATGAATGCGAGATAACCTTCGTATAAACTTGTTATAAAAAAGGGATTACAACAGAGATTCAAGTACTTTTATATTTCCAAACATTTCGAAGCAAACTTTATTACTAAACCACACACAATTGCTTACACCACAACCTTTGCGCTTTTAAAATAATGGTGCAAAAACTAATAAGCAATTAGGTATGGAAATTGAGCAGATTCCTGAAACGGAGTGAGTAACCAACTTCTGTCAATACCAAGTTTAAATTTACCGCAAATATTTGCTTTAAGCGAATGTCGTGAGCGTGAACTTCACAAGCCCTCTTTGTTGTATTCAATACAAGTGTATTCATTACCGGTGAGGATTAAATAAATAAATGAATAAAATAAGATAACGGCTTAGGAATAGCTAAGGAATATGTAGAATATGTCATTAATAAAAGGCTTATTTACATTCTTATGAGATAGTAAAACAATAATTAAAGATTTAAGCAAATGAATATTTATCTTTTCGTTTATAAATTATTTTTGATGAACAAGTTAGTCCTGTGACACAATGACGTAAATTTTACAGATTATTGGTGTGTTTTAAATCACTTATCATGGCAGTAGCAGACACATTTTCTGCTCTAAACCTGACCAAACTTTAACTTTTCTGGTTAACCCATTAAACAATGTTTTGCTAATTTCATATTTGCACGATTTATTACATATACAGCATAAGAGAATAAAGAAGGCTAATAAACAAAGTTATAAAGGCAAAGTTTTTCTACGCCGTTGGCAATTTAAACATAACGAAACTAATTCCCATTTTAAAGTCACATTATTATAACCTAACAAAGACATCGGTTTCTTAAATCCATATCACAATGAAATAATAACTGAATTAATAAGCGAAATGTCGGTATTCTAAAATATGATCGAACAAATCGAACATGGTGAAAACTATTCGTCTTTGGTATAGCGTGTCTTAGATAATTTTTAGTTTACCTTTAAATTTAATAATGAAGGGCAGAACGAATCACTTTGCCTCTCTTAACAAGACAATACTATTTGAAAGCTAAAAAAAAAAAAAGAAGAGGCCGACTTCAGCCTTACCACCAATTCGTCAATATACGGCCTCACTAGAACAGTGAGCGAACAAAAGTAAAGATAAAAATACCTCCTTTTTGAATGCCTCTCACAAGTTGTCCCTCCAAACAATAATGATCATGAGCTGGATATGAAGCACGAGTTAACAACACCCATCATAGTGAAGAAATCAGTCTCGATAAAAGAAATAAAAGAGGATACAAAAAATACTAAACACAAGAAAAGCATTTCAACCTAATGCAATCATATCTGAATAAACGCGAATTTCAAGCCAAGATCAACGCGAAAACATTCAACAAATACTATACCCATTCTAGAGTTCCTCGAGGAAGTGTCCTGAGTTCACTGCTATATTCGCTGTACCCGTCTGATTTACAGTAACAGTGGGTACATTTGCACGATACCGCCATATTAACAGTAGAATCAAATCCAATAGCAACATCAATAAAACTATAGTAAAAGTACTAAACTGGGCCCATCGACTAAATCTTTTCGTAGAGGACATGGCACTGTAAAGCGGTTATAAAATTACGATCTGGTCTTGTGGACGTCGTGGGGCACACGTTAGCATCAACCGGGAGGCCGTCACTAAGATATCCCTTCTTGATGCTGCGGACGTTATCGTGCCCACATTGAGCATCGGGCCTTATTATCACCAACGATCTCCATTTTTACAGATGGATCGAAAATCATACTAGAGATTCGAGATTCTTGCTTACTTCTTTCCGAATCAGAAACAAGACCTAAGCCATGGGAGGATTTAGCTCCGTCTTCCAAGCGGAGATATTGGGAATCCTGCAAGGCGCCAGTGAGATCCACGCAAGGGTAATTAACGGGAGCAAATTGCTCTTTAGAGCGACAGGCAAGTTGCCTAAAAGGCTTTAAGAAATAGAAAAGCGAGCGGATTTATCGTATAAAGAAGAATCAATGAGCTGGATCAGGAGCGGCTTCAATTCCGTTACGAATGTTTGGCCTACATTATCCCGAAACACACTCTTCGGATTACTCCTCCCGCACAAAGTATTAATTAATTCGGGACGCCACGTGTTATAGTAGTGAGCACGTAGAGGTTGGAATAAATTCACTAGAAACGCTCGGACCCGTCGATTTTTGATTTTAGTTGCCGTTTTTCTGATGATTATTTCATGTATACAACATGACACAAAAACATGTTGTGGCAGCTCACTTATATTTTTTTTATGTAAATACCTTTTTTATTTCAATTTTAATTTTTACGTTAAATTCTGAATGTCATGTACCTGAATTCAACTGTTTCCGAAAAAAATTGTAGAAGCCCAAAAAATTCAACCAAACTTAAACACTTAAATTATGTAAATAAAACCTCGAATTGAATCTCGAACGGTTGACAGTGACAGCGACTCATATTTTAAGTGACTTTGTCTTAGCAAAACTTATTACGATAATATTTTTTTATGATACGGTTCAATAATGGAGTGCGAAGAGAGATACCGATGATGATTGGTTATGGGGCAGACTTGTTTGCACACTCATGTGTTGAATTGAAAACTACTATTATGATAATGTATCATATCTGGTGATGAACTGGAGAATAGTTGACACCTTTATTTTGAGCAATGATAATGGCAACAATGAAATAGTAGTACTCAAAAGAATCAGTTTTTTTCTATTTATTTCCAGAATTATTAACGGCAATATTTAATTTTGAATTTCCATTTGTTTTCGCGTTCAATTGATGATTCCCGAATTTAATTTAGGCCGAGAATTAGATCTGATAGCATTTTTTTCTTCCCCCAGAGCACCTTCTGCAGTTGATTGTTTTTTATTTAATTAAAGACATTTGCCCGATAAGCGTGAGCAGCCCTCTTGGAAATATCGTTATTCGTAAATTTCCTAGGGAGACGCCGCCCGTCTTGTCAAATTAATACTGATGCCGGACGGAAATAGAATTTTAGAGCTGACATCTTAAATTATATTGTTTGTAACGAGTACATATTATCGAGGCTATTGCAGTTCCGAGGAGTCACCGTACAGCGTATAGCGTTGTTATTGCTTCAGTCCAGAGCGTATTTGAATTTAATCGCTTCGTTTAGATCCACTTCCAAGTAAGAGAATAGCTGGCAGTAAAATGAAATTGTCTTTTGTGTATAGATAAAAGCAATCATTCTGCTGCAATTTTGTAATTTATATACGCATTTACAATAGGTTTATGACTTTTGATCGCCGTGGCTTTGACCTATTTTCTACATTCTTTCTTTATATTGGAATTCCAAATGCGATTATCGATGCTAATAACAATTTTATTACCGCCAGTCTAACTTTATTCGACCTTTGTTATTATAGTGTGTTCGTACTGAGTCCATTGGTGAAGTGGGTTTGAAAAATGTATATTGTAATTAAAATTAATAATAATAATAATAATCTTTAATTCCCAACAGATTTACCAAAAAAAATCCAATAACAGGGAAATACATAATATACAAAACATGCAGTGTAATATAAACTTTACTAATCTAAACTAAAGTATACAATTCTCGACAATATACTTAAACGTAAACTATCACATACACACAAGATGCCATTCCTATAATAAAGAGGAGCGAGCAAGAGATTATGTGGTGCTGTGATGAAATGGATCCATATTTCTCCCATTGGCATTTCTACACATGTGACTTAGCAGAGCTTTAAGTACAATATTAGTACATAAAAAGTGTCAACCGACCTGCGATCATACTGAGGCACTACGAAACGTACTTGACAAAGGAACGACGGTGAATCAATTTCATAATTAATCAATTTGGTATGAAACTTCCCACTAGCCACGTTTCTGCCATAAGACAGGGACTCAAGGATGTGCCGCTCAAGTAAACTGCCATAGTCAATACCAGGAGGAGGATAGATACCATCATATTTATATGAGAGATATTTAAGCAATCTCTTTTGGACTCTTTCAATTGATTACTATTGTTGGTCGTAGTGAGGATACCAAACAACAGATGCATTTTCCAATTTGGAACAAACAAGGGAGTAATATACAGACTTCAAACCACAATCATTGGAAAAATTCCTACAGGAACGAAACAGAAATCCACGTGCGAAGAAAATGACAATCGCGAATCAGAAACCATACCGAGATCCCTGAATTGGCTCACTTTGGGGATGTTGACATTAGACACAGTGTAGTCAAATATGTTCGCATCAGATGAACGAGTAAATGTAAGCACAGCACATTTATCGACATTCCATTTAATATTATTAGAGGAGCACCAATCATTAACTACTCTGATGTTTTTTTGTAAATTTAAAGAATCGGAAGTGGAGGTAATACTGCTGTAAATCTTAATATCGTTTGCGTAAGCAAGAACGTTACAGTCTAGAGAAACCAAAAGTTCATTCACGCAAATATTGAGAAGAAGTGGACCTAAATTTGAACCCTGAGGCACGCCACTGGATGCAACAAATGTTCTTGATGAAAATCCATTGTAAGTGACATAACACGAGCGATTCGAAAGATATAGCATTAGAGCAACAACTGCAGGGCAACACCCAATTGAAGAGAGCTTGGATATTAACGTAGCATGGTTAATCGTGTCGAAAGCTTTGCTAAAGTCTGTATACATTACATCCACCTGAAGCCGTTTATCAAGATTTTCACTAATATACTGCGTGAGCGCAATCAAGTTAGTAGTAGTTGAGCGACCACTAATAAGTCCATACTGGTGAAGAGAAAGGTAAGGCTTGACGCAGTTATAAGTTTGTCATAGAGAAATTGTTCAAAAACCTTAGCACAGTTAGACAGGATGCTAATTGGCCTATAATTGTAAATATTACTTCGGTCACCTCTTTTAAAAACTGGCGTAACTCTGCTATCGGAAAGGTAGACGTACGGACGGCTATATTAAAAATCTTACAAAGAGGTTCACACAGAACTGGAGCGCAGTCTCGAAGAAAGAAACTGGGTAACGCAAACCATGTTTGATTTCCGTTTTTTTAAAGCACGGAGAACTTCATCGGGATTAAAGTATACAATATTAAAAGAGCAGGGATTGAAGTTCGAAAACAACTGACTGGGTTTGGTAGAAACATTCTGGATGAGTATGTTGGATAGTACGTCAGCAAAAGCTTGAACAATGTGGATCGACAATTGAATCGTAGACAATTAATCGACAATTATCGACAATCAAATTGTCAACATCCAAGCACCCAGGAATTCTGGTAGGGGATCGCTTAAAATTTACGAATTTCCAAAATAATTTCGAATTACCGGCTCAATTCCTCTCAATATTTTGATGGTACTCTTTATAAGCTGCTTAATTCCTGTTTTAATTACGGGACGTAGCTGTGAAAATTCATTGTGGTAAGAAGATGATTTTGTTGTTTTCCATCTATTGTAATAATAATGTTTTAATCTAAGGTTTCTCTTAATGGTAGTATTAAACCACGGGGGTATGCACGCCGAGAACTTACGTGCATTGGTACGAACTGATTTATAGTACTGACAGCGTCGTCAACATTAGATAGACCATTAATAAACGACCAATCGTCATCCAAAATATTACAGTATGTGCATTGAAAGAAAATATGCTTTTGAGAAGTTATATTTAAAATGACTATTGGACGATAAATTATTTCTTGTTTCTGCGTAAGTAATATCTAAGACCACATTTAATGCAGGGTGAAATGCATAAGATTAGAAAGAATTAAATCTAGAGTTCTGCCATTACAATGTAAAACGTTATTGTATTGTTTCAAATCTAGTGTTGATAAGAAGTTACTAAGTATACATGTTTTACGATCTTTGACAGTGCAAGAATTAAAATTTGGGCATAATTGCTTATGTAGAAGTTCTAGATTAATTAATTGTTGGAGATAGTCCAGAGATATTATTACTACGTTAAATGTATACAACGTTGCAATAATGTTTTGCACATAAAGAGCGCTGCCATAAAAACTTACCCGTAAAATCACATTTTTCTCTCCTTCGGATTTTACAAACAAAACCGCGGGTACAACAAAACATCAACCGCATGTTCCGACAGAATCCGAAATTCTCCCTGTGTTATTAATACAGCTGGCAGCCATTGATTACATTTTTGTTTGCTCGCCGACAGGTATTAATTACAAGATATCCGCGAGTGTGTAGCAGCATCGATCTGCACTTACACATGCATAGTATCTTTGTGTACCTACATTTCCGTTTATAATGAGCCGTGTCCGCGGCCCGTACGGTAGTGATGCTACACAAGATAGTGCCACTAACCTGTCATCGTGCTTAAATACAATATTATCCCGTAATTATGTACCGACGACACTACCAACCTGAGAGACAAGATATGCTGGAATTTCGAATCCGATACTGTAAATTTAATGCGGTTGTAATTAAGCCAATAGCCATGAGGTATTAGAGCGAGAACATAGGATTCCAATTCACTTCCGTAGGAGTATTACCTACCCTTTGATTTTCGAGATAGTTTTTACTAATAACTCAATAAGCTATCTCCAATATATTACGAATGCAATAATTCTATTTATATTGCACAAGATGGTATTGAGACCCATTTAATACATGTAAAGGTCAACTAAGCTGTGAACTGTATGTTATTACAGAAGGTTGAACCGAATATTTATAAATTGTCAATGGGGCGACATTAATACTTTAGCAAATCTAGAAAAAGGTGAGAAGGTTAGGAAACTAATATAAAAAGTAGTCGTTCGGAGTTGAGATAATTAATGTTATTCTCGATCTGTGATTGGTTGAATACACTTCAGGACTTCATTTTAGCAACTGCTCTTCTGGTGAAAATTTCCAAACCACATAAGCACAGCTTTTTCGTCCGCCCAGGATACAAATAGTGTCTGTGGCCAATCAGAACAAGTCAATATGGTGTCAGTTTCACCATAGATCATCTTAAACTCCGAATGCAGTATAGAGATTATGATAATTCGATACAGGGTTGCCAAATCGTCGAATCAGCTGTACATTATTTCTTCCGATTCCATTATTTGGGTTTCTGACAGTTAAGATGCATATTTTGAGGAAAATAGTTAAATATATAACAAGAAACATTTTTTTTTAGTTAAGAATCAGTGAAAAAGCCCATAATTTTATTTAATATTACTTAACATTTACCTAATTAACATTTCGAACATTTATTTAGGAATTCGGGTATTATACAATTCCTTAAATTTAAAGAAAAATATATAATCCTTTAACAAATAATAGTTTCTACTTTTGTAACAAAAATTGCTGGAATCATACAAATCCCCATATAATACAATAATATTTAAGAAAGGAATAGCAATTACACACACATATATGTCTGATTTCAACTTTTAGTTAGTCGATGAACAAGTTTGATATTCAGAGGATGACGAATCTGTCTGAATAATAAATTCTGCAATGTCATCTTGCAAATTATCCACTATACACATTTCTTTTCAATATTTTTTACATGTTTCATCTAATTTTGCTAATTATCAACTGTTACAGTGCTATATGCTCTTCGAATTAATTCCTCCATATCTTTTACCTTAGATGTGGTATTATTCATTTGTATACAGTTGTTATCTTGTTCCCATACCATTTCAATGGGATTTAACTCGCAGTGGTAAGGTGGTAATCGAAGAACTTCATGAGCTTCTCCGTCAATCCTGCTTTTATCATACTGCGGTTTAATTTGTGACACGCAAAACAGCAAGTCCCTTCTTAGCATATAGTCAGTGGTTGGTATTTGTTTCTCACGGAGCCAATCAATGATATTGTTTTTTCTCCATGCTGCCGTTGGAATTTTTTCTAATTTTCTGCAGTGACAGAAAGCATTATCAAGAACAATCACTGACTTGTGCGGTATATTTGGAAGCAATTTCTTAATAATCCAATTCTCGTATGTGTCTGAATCCATCTAATGATGAACATCAGCAGTGTTTTTCTTGCAGAGGAATGTACATATATTCAGCACCAGGAACAAATCCGTTATCATCACCACTACTAATGCAAAACGAGGTCCAATCCCGGTTGGGGATTTTAAACCAGTACTTAATCCTTGGATAAAAGCTTGTCGACTATTTTGAATTGTAGTGGCTGTCCAAGTTTTATTTACTGCATGCCCTGCATTCACCCATGATCCATCAGTATATATTATAGTTCGACCTGAAATAATGAATGTACAGAACTGTCAAATAGCAAAAACTAAATTCTACCTTCTTCTCTAAATTTCTTGATCTCTGGTAAGTATTTGTGCCTCCACAGAATAATGTTGTCTCGTTCGATGAGTATACTTTTACGTTGTACTTTTTTAAATTCGAAATCCATATCGTGTAGCAATCTATCTAAAATTACTCCACTGAAGTTAAGGAGATCATCATCAGAGTTGACAGCAGCAAAAATTGCATTTAATGTAGGTGGCATATTCTGTATAAAAGAACTATGCACTTTAAGTCGAATAGGTGGTTGCGTGTTCTCATCATGTGTTTGTAATCGGTCATTTAGTTGTATGCCTTTCCTTTTCTTGGGGTTTCTTGGACTTGATAATGAACGAGTTTGTTGCTCCTGTTTTATATTATATATTCTATGCTCTGAGCAACCTAAAACTTTACTTGCTTCTTGAACGGCAACACTCACATTCATAGTGTTATTGAAATAATTTAAAACATTCGCAATCATACATCATACATACTTCAGGCTAAATTTTTCTCCATTATACCGTTTTCTCCCTACAGGCTCCATTATTGCAGTGAAAACTGCAATAATGGAGCAAATGTATGGGTTATAACATTTCTAAGAATCAAGAAGAAAAAGATGGAAGTGTTCAGAATAGAACAACTACTTAGCGTGAAATTTAACTAAAAATAGGACGATAACGATTGACAGCAGTTGACGCTAATAGACAGATGGATAGGTATTTTGCCAACGCCGACATATGTAAATAAGTTGCAATATAGCAATCGGAAGTAAAGATAGCGCTAATGACAGCAACTAATGATAGTAAGAGATAAAAGTTGCTGTTATATCACATACTGCATACGGAGGTTGACACGATCTATAGCATCACGTGGTTAGTGTTATCTATTTCCTACACCGTTTCGAAGCTAAGTATTCCTTAAGATAAGTACTTCCAGATATTTGATTCAAACCTCAGATATCCACCATAGTTTTCGATTATTCAGCAATGCACGCAACTTAAAGTAATTTATTGATAATAAAAAGTAGTTCAAAAAATTAAGTATATAAAAAATATATTTCGTGCCATCTATTGGCAGAAATCTTCTTTCTTTGATAAAAACTAGTGTTAATTAATATAATACCTACAAATATTTCTATAAACTAGCGTCAACATTTTGAGGCAAGTAACCGAACACAGTTGCGTTTTGACATGTTCATAGATAAAAGCGTACTTGTGACTAGTAGTGGAGATTTGCAATATTGAATTAGAGATTGGAAGAACGCCACAAAGTGTGGCTGGAGACCCTGGAGTGGGCAGAGCGTAGTTTCTAGACATTGGAATCGGTTTTTGGAAAATGAAAATGTTTGACGAAGATACAGCAACGGTGACCAATACCAATCTGTCGCAACTAGCAGGTAGAAATAGCAGTCTGAATGCAACCCGAATTGAGTTTGTTCCTACAACTGGAAGACTGGTATCAACACAAATAATAAGAAATTGCGAGAATAGCTCGAAAACTGTTAATCTGTATTGTATTTGCTGCAGACCATAAAAGATATCGTGGAATGTAGTTTAATGCGCATATCAATGGGGTCATAATAAATGTGGGCGACTAGTAATCCGTGACGACTGGAGATTTATGTTGCGGGCAGATAATATACGTATACTGATAGAGAACCTGGAGGAGATTTTGCGACCTTCCATACGCAGCAGTAGTGGGCAATTTACTGTTAATGCTCGCCCTCATCGAGGCAACATCGCGAACAACTGGTTTCATGTTAGTATAGAGAGAATGGAGTGGCCAGTCAAGTCCCTCGAAGGTGGGAGTCTAACACACTTGGGATGGTTATGGAAGACGTGTTTCTGTAGGAAATATACTGTAAACGATAAAGTTTACACTAGAAAAGAAGAATAATAATGAACTTCCATTCCTACATACCCTAGTAAGAATAAGGTAAGAAATAAGGATAGGTTTGAAATCGACGTATACCGAAAAAAAAAACAATGTAAACAGATTCATAATGGCAGATTCAATTCATTGCTTTCAGCACAAAGCTTTAATTTACTAGGTTATAGTTTGTTAAGTTTTCCTCTGACAAAGGACAGATATAAAACAGAATTAAGTCACATCATTCCAATCGCGGAATACAATGGTTTTCAGAAGGATATGATAACCAATCTCGTGAAAAAACATAAACAAAAATTGTTCATTAAACACTGTACAACTCTGATACCTTAAAGTTATCATGGCAGTTAATTTGTGAAACTGGCTTTTCACAAATCGACTAAAAAACTATCAAAAGTTTTCAAAGACTATAATTTACGTATCCCGTACAAAACAAATAATTCTTTAAATAACCTTTTACGCCATGCCAAAGATAAAATTGAGGTACATCAGAAATCAGGAATTTGCAATCTATTTTGATTGCAAAGAATGTAATCTAAAATATATTGGGCAAACAAGACCAATTTTAAAACGCTTTAAAGTGCACATTGCTCATTTTGGAGGTGGTTGACCAGAAAAGTCAAGTGTTGCCCAGAATATTACAGAAACAGGTCACGGCATGTCAACGAACAATCTTGTGTCAAGTCCCTAAACTTAGAGAATGGAATAGTTGCGAGAGTAACTATCCCATTATATTCATAACATTGAGGACAAACTTATGAATTCTGACAAAGAATCCATTCCGCATTCTAGTTTATAGAAACTCTTAGAATAAATTGTATTATTATTAAGTGGATTGTTACGGTTCTGGGAGCATGACGAAGTACGCTTAATGTGCCGGAACGGTTTGGTAGCATCCAGGGTCGCCCAAGTTGAGTTGTCTATTAAAATAATTTAGGGAAGCAAATATACAAAAATTCTGAAAATAAGTCGACTGCCCTAGACCAAAGTGATCTTTCAGAGTAAATTATTTTCACTTTCGCATCACTTCCGGTTGACCGGAAGTCGCCATTAGCTTTCTTATTTTAAATGAAATGTTACAATTTTTATTGCAAATTCTGATTACAAACGTTATTCTAAATACAAAATGTTAAGTTTCACTGTACATAAACGTAACCGATTTTGAGATATCTTCAAACTTATGTAAGAAGTGGTTTTGCCTGCCTTTCATTAAAAAAATTGTTTGGCTTTGAAATCATAGCCTAAATATCCCCGAAAATTTTACAGTCTGGCCGCGATATGGTGTCGAATCTGCCCAAAACTCAATTTTCTTAACTGGAACACTATGTATATTTTTACATCGTGATGCACAGAATCAAATTCTGCAGCGATTAGTATTAGGTTTCCCTATACCTATTTCTTTTGTGATGCAAAAGTGAACTCGGTTTACTCTTAAAGTTTATTATGGTCTATGGCCTATGTACATTTCCATCTCCAATATATTTTAAATGGCCACTCAACTTGGGAGACCCTGTATATAGACATAGATTATAAGCCGGAGGGTGGTGTTATTCAAGTGGTGTTCTGTGTGGTGCATATCTCCAAGAGTGCTACGCCTAACATTATTTTCTTAGATTCTTCTGAGGATGGCAACTTAGTTCTTCACTCATAAGGGTGTTTTTATTTTTATTTTTATAAGCCACCTTATCCTATTATTTTATACCATGTCACCGGGATGCCAAGGGTTTTAGCTATTCGTGCGGATCATCAATAATTTTTATATTTTGTAAAAATTATTGCAATAAAATTTCTTTAAAATCGAATATTATTTTTTCCACATTAAAAATGTAATATTCTATACTCTCCCAACAAGATCTTACTAAAACTTGTCTAAACAAGTTTAAAACACAATGATCAGGTGGTTCAGATACTTGCTTACTTGCTTGAAACTAAAAGGTGTCTGAAATTTATTAAATATCTGTTAATTATTTTGAGTAATTGAACCATATATCGTTCCCTTATTGTATTTTAATTACTTGCTATTAACTTCATTCTTTTTTTTTTAAATTATGGTAGAAATTAAAAACCAATTAATATGGACAATTAATATGTTTTGACTGACGTCTTATTTTTACCAAATATAGAATTTTTATCTAATTAGTCTCTACTTTGCGAAAGCGCTGTATAACCCATTACAGAGACGAATATATATCCCATTGTGTCAAAAATTTTCCTTTTCCTAGTAACTTTTATTCTCACTTATTAGTAAATTAATTAATGTTGTTTTTGTGTGATGTAATAGAGTTTGTACCATATTTGAACACATACAAAAAGATATCCGCTTGATAATTGGATAAACAATTATGACTTGAGTTAGGCCCAATATTTGTCATATATACTACTTTTAACGTAATTAAAAGGAATTCGTTAGGCCGGCTTTAGGCTGCGAACACTCATGGAAGAGAATGTAGATGGTTTTCGTACCTATTCACGGGCTTGACACAGTGATGTAAAGATGCGTTTTAATTACGTTTTAGGTTAATAACCATGAAAACAATATTGTTCAGGTATAAACTAATCGACTAGTTAATGTGAAATAGAAATGGCACCGGGGTTATGAATTATTAATATTTACTTTTGAAATATTTTTATTTAACCACATCTACTTCCATAACTATAGATGTTATTTTCATACTTGTATCTTAAATGCAATTTTCAGTCATAGATATCTCAAACAAAATATTTTAAACTATATTTTACGGTGAAATATTACCATGAAATTTTAACGATAATTTGTTAAAGATGGTCAAAAAAATACTCTCGGGAAAGTTAGGTTAAGTTAATTTTTTATAAAAATCACCTTAATTGCAAGAAGGTTTGAAAGAAATATAGTCCCTGCTATAGACCGTCTCAACCTCCAAATGCAATATTGGATATAATAGCAACTGTGTATCCCTTACTATCTTCAGTTGCTCTCATTAACGCTATCATCACTTCGGATTGCTATGTTGCAACTTATTTATATATGTCGGCGTCGGCAACAGTAATACCTATCTACCTGTCTATTGGCGTCGACTGCTGTCAATCGTCATCGTCCTAGTTTTAAAACCCTGTTAGTTAAATTCCACGTTAATTTGTTTAGTCATTGTTCTACAAATCGTTGTTTTCAGAACGCGTCTATCTTTTTTCGAGCGTGCATAGGGTAATATGGATATTTTTCTTGATTTTTATAAATTCTATAACCTATACATTGAATTACAGTTTTCACTGCATTAATGAAGCCTGTAGGGGAAGAACGGCGTAAAGTAGAAAAATTTAACCTTAAGGAGAAGTGTATGATTGCAAATGTTTTAAATTATTTTAATAAATCTCTGAATGTGAGTGCTGCCGTTCAAGAAGCAAGTAAAGCTTTGGATTGCTCAGAGCGTGCAATATACTTATAATATAAAATAGGAGCAACGAACTGGTTGATTGCGTGTCACAAATTAAACCACAGTATGATAAAAGCAGAATTGACGAACTTGCAAAAGAAAAAGGTCATGAAGTCCTTCGATTACCACCTTACCACTAGGATTTAACTCCTATTGAAATGGTATGGGCACAAGTTAAAAACTGTATAAAAATGAATAATACCGCATTTAAGGTAAAAAAATATGGAGGAATTAATTCGAAGAGCATATAGCACTGCAACAGTTGATAATTGGCAAAATTACATCAAACATGTAAAAAATATTGAAAAGGAAGTGTGGCTAATTTGCAAGATGACATTGAAGAATTTATTATTCATGAAACAGATTTGTCATCGTCTAAAAATCAAACTGATTCATCGACGGACTAAAAGTTGACATCAGACATATGTATGTGTAGTTGCTATTACCTTTGTTAAATATTATTGTATTATGTTGGTATTTGTATGATTCCAGCTATTTTTGTTACAAAAGTGGAAACTATTATTTGTTAAAGGATTGTATATTTTTGTAGCTCCCTTTTACATAAACCCGAATGATGGAACTGGAAGTAATAATGTACAGCTGATTCGACGATTTGGCAACCGTGTATCGAATTCCCATAAGCTGGGTGCTGCATTCGGAGGTTAAGATCTAAGTCTATAGTTTGTATTAAGGGCACAATGGCTTCAGTAGCAGTTACATGGAGTTCGGTAATTACGCAATCTACAATGTTAGCTTGTAACGTTTTAGAAAGCAAAAAAGTATGGACGGAAGTAATGATATTAAACAAAAAAAGGTATCCTGAGCAGCATTTGGTTTGGACGTCGGGTTAACGTTGACGGCTTTCGGAAAATCGCTTTTCTCATGCATATTCTATATCGTAGCGCGTATATGATCTCTTATCATTATTTCAATCCATTATGTCAACAGATTTTAATAAATAATTTCTAATTGGTTACTACAGTGAAGGATTGTTTAAAAAGGTGCAAAACATAAACAAAAATGTATTTATTCTTGCCTTCTAGTATGTGAAATGCAAGCGGGTGTAGATATTTATGAATGGCTATAGGGAAATAAGAAATAAATCGATCTAAATCAATAAATCTATTGTGAGGCCAGGGGTTTTCCGATGCACTGTGCTTACTATGCTGCCCCATAGTCCTTGTAAGGTTTAATTTAAGTTGTTGTCGTCACAGGAAAATTTACGAGGCGAATATTTGTTTTGTATACTCTTTTTGTGTATAATAGTTCTGCTACCAATTTTGTGTTGTTGTTTGTTCTTTTTGTGTATAATAGAAATGAAACGTCGTTGGTGGTGTCTTAAGCGCAACTGGTTTATTTTCTGTAAATTTCTACCTAAATCCTAAACATAAATACAATATCTACAAAACAGATGTTTCGTCTAGCTGGCTGGCGCCAGTACACATATTAGTCGTGACCTGTAAATCAGTGTGGTAACTGAAGGCCACCCCTAAATAGTATTTTTTGGTAATATACAGTGTAGGTCAAATACGTAAGCACACGAAGTCTGAACAATATTTGTGTGCGTGTCCCTTAGATCGATTATAAACTATTTGGGAGGTGAGGTGTAACAAATTATTACAAATATTAGGTATACTAGGTATGTAAATTAAGTAATGAGACTGATGTTTTTAAGTATTTTTATTTGAATATAATTACAATTGAACGTTGTCTCCCTCAAAATAACTCCCTTGGGAAGCAACACAGCGTTGGAGACGGTTCTCCCTTCCCCATACCAGTGCTGGAACTCGGATATTGGAGTCGTCCTTAGCTGGTCGGTTGCAGCCCTTTATGTTCCAGTGTCCCAAAATGATGTCCCTTCAGATGAATTTTCAATCTTGGGAAGAGGAAAAAGTCTCAAGTCAGGTGAATAAACAGACTGAGGAGCCACAGCAAATTTGCCGTTTATGGAAATTGCTGTGTGACAAAGCGCATTGTCATCATGCAGGATCCAATCGTTCTTGATGTTTGGTTTCACAGGCGTCTTTCAGAGTCTTTAGGTAAAAGTATTGATTAACTGTCTGACCTTGAGGCACGAACTCTTTTTGAACGATTCCCTGGCAATCAAAGAAACAAATCAGCATGCTCTTGATTCTTGCTTTCTTGGGTTTTGGGGAGTCTGAAGTGTGCCATTCCATGCTCTGGCGTTTTGTTTCCGGGTCATACTGTTTCCACGAAAGGTTTTTTGGGACCGTTTCTAGCAGATCTTTTTCATTCACAATTCATTGATCAAAGCTTGATGAACGGTAGTGTGAGACAAATTCAACTCTTCCCCGATCCTTCTGACCGTCAACCTATGATCTGAACGCACAAGATTGCGGATTTTGGCGACATTGCCATGTCGAGTCTCTCCCTTCTGAAAATGCCTTAAACCACCGAAAAACCTGGGCTTTTGGTAAATCACTGTCTCTATAGGCCTGCAGAAGTTTTGCAAAAGTTTCTGTTGCACTTTGCTCAAGTCTGAAGCAAAACCTGATAGCACATGGCTACTCGAAATTAATGTATTTCATTTGTAGAACGCACTACGAAAACCGGGTTCGCGGAAAAAAACGACAACGGACAACCAAATGACTGGATTGAGTTCAAACTTGCACTGCTAGGGGATTCAGAACTACTGTCGAATCGAATGTCGAATCGATTCGAATCGAAACGTTCGACATCGACAATACACGAATCGACTGATTCACTATTGATGTCGAATCTGGAAAACTTGCAACATAGCAAATAATGAAGTATTTTATGTTTAGTAGGTTGTTGGTTCTTGTTATCCATCGTATAAGGAGACAGTTCGAACAAATGTTTTAATAGAACACGTAGGTACATTTGCCTTAATAATAATATATCTTTATTGCCACACGTTGAACCATCCTTGAACAAAGAAAATAAAATTCTTGCTTTTTTTTACCTCTTATAAGGCATTATAGTAATTATCCCAAGGTATTATAAACATAAATGAATATTAGGTGTTTGTGATAATGCTCTTGAATTTCCAGATGCTACCAATTTTCCAGGCCACGGACCCTAATAAATCTTTTAACACCTCATTTACATATAACACAGCATTCATTTGCAATCTCAATTGAGCATAAGATCTTGGCCACATTAAGGTTTTATGCTACAGGAGCCTACCAGCGATCTTTAGGACAAGATTTTAATTTTTGTGTTGGTCAAACAACAATGCATCGCATCATCCACGAAATAACAGTATGCATAGATGAGCATTTATCTAATCAGTATATCTGTTTTCCGAATACTATAAATCTCAGACAACAGAAAAAGATTCCTTTTTTAAATAAATGGAAGAACATATAGATAATTTAAGAAATGATGGTGATGCCGAAAATCAAGTAGAAGGAAATAATACAAGAAATGAAGTAATTAATCTTTATTTTCAATGATTTTATGTCACTATATTTTTTCTCGTAATAAATTTATTACTTGTTTGAAGGATGAACTTATACCTTTTAGCTCTTTCTTTATATCATACAGGAGACCCAAAGTTTCAATATATAAAGCCTCCGTACCCTCTTCTTTTTTCCGTTTACTTGCCGTGGGGATCTCTGTTTCGCACTGCTTGCGCTTTGAGGAAGTGGGTGTAGAGTTTAGAGTATCGTTTGGTACTGGTATTGGTGTGCCTGCTTCATTTTCACCAGGTAATGCAGTAGTTGGCAACTACAAATAAGTTAATGTCAGTAAAGATAAAGAAGGTTCACAAAGTATCTTACCCCTCGTTCGGGATTGTTTGTTCCCTCGAAAGAAGAACGTCCAAAAAGTTGTATGTATGACCCTTATCTCAATGCTATTAAGCTCTTTTACAACTCTTTGTCCTCCACCCGTTGCATTCTGCTCAAATTCTAATTGAACAGCATGTTGTCTGGCTTTGCACTTTAAATCTATCCATGCCTATGAAAAAACAAAAGACAAACCTGATAAGTATATCAACATTTAAAAAACAGTATTGTGATATGTAGTTGAAAATGTAAGACCCTTACCTTTTGCCACTTTTCTTTTGAACGAACACCAAGACCAGCGGCATTTAAGCGAGCTGTTAATTCCTCCCACAAACCTTTATGAGGTTTTTCCCCTCAATATTACTGAAATTTCCCCTGGCAAAATCTAAATTTTGCTCCATAAATTGGAGCATTATTTGCCAATGGGCTTCTTGAGTGTGGAATTTTTTTTCCATTTCTATTAAACGTCTTATCTATACGGATGACCAAAGCAAACTGAAAATGCTTAAAAACCGCCCTTTAATAACGGATGCGCATTCAATAAACACGTACATATTTGCTTTTAACTTTTTATTACCGGTAAGGCTTCAGAGAAACATGTGTTACGCAGACCTTTTCCAATATTTTTATTAAGGGTACGAGAAAGTGCAAGTACCACAGTTACTTTCGAATTTGCCGGGACGATAGAGATGCATATATGGATAGAACGTGATAGAAACATAATCGACAGCACCTTCCCTGCCGAACGCATATCGGAATCTATTCGACATCACGTGACCGGTATACGATTCGACAATACGTTCTGAATGCCGTTCTTTCGACACGTCGAATAAAATAGTGGGGATTCGATTCGAATCTCCTTGTTCTGAATCCCGCTGCTGAACGCGTATTACAATGTCCACTTGTCGCCCCTCCATGTCCCGTGCTTCCCGTGTTGCCATATCAATCGCTACGTTGTAAGTCTCATTACTTAGTTTACACACCTAGTAAATTGTTAGTGCGTTAATCGGGCGCAGTGCTCCCAGCACCGTCACCGTTTCATCTCGCCTAGCTGACAATGACCGTGAATTGAATGACAGCACATTGACAGTTTCGATTCTAACGCCGCGGAGAGACGATCTAATCATTGTTCTTTGCTGTATTGCCGTATTACATTACTCTTTTAATTAAAGCTATTCTTGGAAGACGCGCTTTTTATTCTCCCCTAATATAAATAAGGGACACTCTAATATACATACTGTTCGATGTATGTTGATAATGTACTACATTATCAACCGAGAAATTCAACTCGTCTGAAGTTGAATTAATTTGTGCCCAGTCTGTACATATACTGAATATCTATACCTTAAACATATTCAACACAGAATTCGCGGACGATTTAACAACGTCAATCACCTATTGAATTTATATAACTGGCACCATCATTCACTGACATTCTTTGTAACTATAGGGTGAGCGCTAGCAGTTTTATATTTTACTTACGCGGAAGGTCTGTGTATTAATAGAAGGTTCAAGTAGGACTAATTTAGTACCGGAAATTTCCTTAATATACATTTGTGTTAACATAATTTAATTCAGAAACGTACATTATATGGATCTCATGTATGTAAAGTTCATTCACTTTAAGAATATAGTAGATAGCGCTGCAATCGGCGTCTGTATAATACTGCTAACTCGATTAAATAATGGCGGGTAATTTTAAAGTAAAATGTCAAGTCAATTATGCCCTTTCATGGTTCTGTTTTAAAATAGCTGCAATTATTACAATTATAGAAGGACCTAGAAATTACTTCAAATATCATTTTCCTAATGTTGATAATTCCAAGAAATTTGACAACTGACATTACAAAAACGTAGCGATCAGTAATATTTCATTTTATCCAACATAAATTTCGTATGCATAGACAGCTTGCTTTTTTCGCCGTTTGTAATTTTGCTTCAGGTATCAGCCAATAGCAAACTTCCAAAATATAAGTCTATCTTGCCCAATGCTATTTTCTTAAAGTGAATGACGTATAGGTATGTATATGTACAGGTAGACTCTTTGTGATTATACAGCCTAAAAATTTTTTTTTTTATTTAGAGCATTACTGGCGCTATTGTATTTGTCTCGGTGACTTGTGTGTTTTACCGGTGTCCCCTAGATGGGGTATTGCGTGACGCAGGCAAGTGGCTAGGATATTTCGCAATAACTTCGCGACGCATTAGCGATGAAAGTGGATTTAGCATTCGGAGAGACGCTGATGACGCCTGGTAGGCAGAAACTCGAATCCGTCTTTAATGCTTGTGCTAGTATGGTGATTCCATCAATAAACCATGCGCTGATAATGGCATTCTTACGGTTAATTTTTTTTGGCACTTTTGATATTTCTTATAGAGTAAGGATATCAGATCATCATCATTGTTTCATCATGAAACAAAACACAGAAAAAGTCTCAATGAATTTTTAAAAATCTATAGATTTTAGTTATAAATAAATTACAGGTTATCTTCCTCTTCATATTCTATATAAATAAAATAAGTCTTCGGTGTGTACTTGCGTTTCTTCCATTTTCAAATGTAAATTACAGATCCGATTTTGATGAAACTTCAGAGTAGTTGGGCTTAGAATGTAGGCTATTTAAAGTTTTCGGCTTTTTCGATTTTCGGTAGAGACGAGAGCAGTCTACCGGTTAGATTCGTCGGATTGCGGTTTGTTCATTTAGCCTTACCCCCGAACGTCCTAATAACATATTAGAATGGAAAGTGCGTATTACTTTAAATATACGAAGTTTGCATTTATATCTTCGGAAATCGGACGTTTACAAAAATTTGCTCTAATTTATTATTTTCTAGATTTACTTTAACTTAATTTAGTTTAATGTCATCATAATTTTAAAGCTTTATGTAAAACAGATCATTACACTTTTAGAAATGTTTTTCCAATTCGTCGCTAACTGCGATATAAATTGCGATATAGAATATCAATAGCTTTGACAATAACGACTGAATGATTTCTGGTTTATGTCTCACGAATAACAGTATTTGTCTGCCTAGCGGTACAGATTTACACAGTTCGCACTAAAATACTTCAAATTTGAAATGTGTAGTCTGTATAAAACGTCTGTTATTTTTACGAAGATATCGTTTGCTCTAGTCGTGAAATATCGGATCAAAATATTTAAAAATAGCATCAGTGAATAAGACGGTTGTGAGTAAGAGAATTATAAAAATATACAAGGATCAAAGTAATATAAACCTTGAATGATAATATTATTATTTTAAATCGGTTACATGTTAGTATTTCTGTTATCGTCCCAGAAGTCTTTTCTTGATAGACTTATATGAATATGGGCGGTCCCAGCTTATGCTTAACAGAATATCTAAATATGATCTCAGTAAAAATTAATTGTTTTCTAGATATTGGCATTTTCATAAATTTCGTGAAAATCGTCAGTGTTTCTATTGCGACGGTTTCAAATATTCATATTTTAAGATTCTATTTTTGTTAGGGAATCTTAAAGAGCAACACCATTCGAAGTGAGTGAAAGTTGAATAAAAATAGTTGTTAAGTTATGGTGAAAGACATTTATTTAAAACTAAATCAAACACAAATATTTATTAGGGCAAATGGTCAAACTGCCTGCCATCAGATCGAATGTAAGCCTGGCAGCATCTTAAAAAAGATATTTTAATTCCTCTTGCTTTTGAAACAATACACAGGAAATTATTAGTTATGAAATTGGAATCAGTGGGAGTTGGTGGAACTGTAAAAAAGTGGTTTTCAACATACTTACAAAATCGATATCAGAATGTAAAATTTAATGGATGTGTATCAAGAGAAATCAAAACAAAATGTGGACTGCCACAAGGGACTGTATTGCGACCAGTGTTATATAATATGTATATTAACGATATAGCGTCTATTATAAATAAGTGTGATATAAGTATGCTCATGATGATACAATGATATAGGTACATCAGTGGCAATAATGTTGAAGATGTGGTGAAAGTATTAAATGAAGAATTACAAATATTGCTTGAATGGCTTTGTAGAAATACACCTTGCATTAACATTAAGAAAACCAAGTTTATGTGTATTGGAAGCAGATATAATTTAGGCAACATAAATGATTGTAAATTAAAAATAAATGAGATAGAGCAAGTAGACAATATAAAATATTTAGGAGTCGTTATAGATAAACGCCTATAGATCGTCTTAACCTCCGAATGCAGTACAGAGCTTATGAGAATTCGGTACAGGGTTGCCAAATCGTCGTATCAGCTGTACATTATTACTTCCGGTTCCATTATTTGGGTTTCTCACAGTTAAAATGAATATTTTGAGGAAAACAGTAAAATATATAAAAAAAACGCCATTTATATTTCCAATTGGGGTATTATTCAATTTATTAAATTTAAAGTAAAATATATAATCCTTTAACAAATAATAGCTTCCACTTTTGTAACAAAAATAGCTAGAATCATACAAATCCCCGTATAATACAATAATATTTAAGAAAGAAATAGCAATTATACACACATATGTCTTGTTTCAACTTTCAGTCAGTCGATGAACCAGTTTGATCTTCAGTCGATGACGAATCTGTTACATGAATAATAAATTCTTTAATGTCATCTTGCAAATTATCCACTATCTACATTTCCTTTTC
>JARFOC010000355.1:585445-615339 GCA_031763485.1 Osmoderma eremita | reverse complement strand
TTTTACGTTCCCATGTTATGTCGCGATATACTTCAAAGTCATTTTAATAGTCGTAATTACGTTCCCAGATACCTATTCTGCTAGTTGGGATACTACTGACAATTCTGTTGCTGACAATTCAACAAAAGTTACTCGTGATTTATTTCCGGTTTAATTTTGTAATAAGCCCACTCCAAGCATTGCAACAATACAAAATACGATTCGGGCATTAGAGACAACAGGAAAAAATTATTACACATCATATGTTTTTTTAAAATTAAGAATTGGTGTTTATTTGTTTTTTATTTACAAATTTAGAACAGTTGTTAGCTGGCTACATCACTTTTGTTTTATAGCTTCGCTTAGAAGTAATGGTTTATTTGATTATAATACAAGAAAAAAGTTTTTAGTTTTTGTTTATAATCAACTTCATTTAATTTTATTATGATTTCTGGCAATATAATATGTGTGTATATCGATTTTAATGCGACCACTTAAATCTTGGTTTCCTATTACCAGATTAATCGCTTCCCCCCTGTATACATTTTTAAGAATACTAAATTAATAAACACATACATATTCAAGAAAATATTTTGTATTCAGTCGCTCTACGCAAACTTACATCGGCAATTACATTACAATAAATACTGGACCCTCTGGACCTAGGGGGCAGTTCTAGCATCGTCTGTTACTATTTGTTAGTAGTTAGTAATAAAAAATGAAATTACGGGTAATATTTGTAAACTACACTTTTTGAAACTTTTTGAGTTAAGGTAACTGCTAACCTCATTAAATATCCGTAGGGTACTATGTTTCGTTCTCGATGAGCTCTATTTGCATTTGTATATCATTAAAAAATTGATTTTCTTTTAACATTAATCCAACGAAAACATAATGTCCACACTTATTTTGGAACAGAGCGGGTATTAAACAAAATATTAGCCATTGTTCTCCAGGATTTTATCACCATTTTATCAGCAAACCCCAACAAAAAGGTATTACCAATATAATCGCCGTAAATGCTTTTGTACCATTTAGTTTTTGTAACTTTAGGGATATTAGGAAGCCTTTCCTTTTTAATTTTAAAAAATGATTTGTATTTCAAAGTTCTTTGTTTTCAATTAGGAAGATATGTATTGCATACAAAATGAATCAATGATTTCCTATTAGCACATTTCAGTGAAAAACAGAATAATCTAGCGGTCTACAAGGGGTGGTTTATATTTCTTCTGTACCATTAGCAGAGTATTGGAATGGTAGGTTAAGACATAATGATCCTGAAATCGTAGAAATTAATGATGGAGGACCCTTATGGAAGCTAATTAATTGGCAACTAGAGATACCATACACCATTACCTTTAGGTTGCCTCGTTTAACAAGAACAACAGTTTAGGCAAAGTCTAAACTCGTCATGGTTTTGCTCGATTTACCAATTACTAATTCACATAGAACGATTATTTGATTATAAACTATTTAAAGCAATTAACTACTTGTAAAGCACTATATAAAAGTATGCTTCCTTTTAAGTTATTGAATTTGGTCAGTAATATTTAACTGTTTTAATATTAACATATACATTCACTTTAACAATTAATACAACCGGTTATAGTAAATAGCGTTAGATATTAAACTGTGATTAAACTGAGAACAGATGTTTTACGTTTCCTGCAGGTGTAACTTTATTGGAAAGTTTTCGGAAGGAATCTCAATTAAGCAGCAAGGAGGTGTTGTAACTTTTTAGTGTGACTAACAAGGATGGAGATTATTTTGCACCCTCACCTTCGCCTATATCTAAACTTTCAATTCGTTAGGGTAGAGTTAAAGATATGAAATTGAATGGAAATGCACAACGTTTTTTTATAAATCAGAAAGTAAAAGTTTGCGTTTGTATCGTACAACTTTGTATTAATGACGAAACGAAATTAATACACTTGAGTAATGGATTAAGATTTATTGTTTTGTTTTGGGAACGTTGAGTGATAGATAGTATAAACAAGTATCGTTACAGTAATGTATTGCGTGTACTTACAATTGGACTGATAGCAAAAATTTGAAATGGAAATGCGACTCCTGATGAATTCTGTCGGACGGGGAAGCATCTTCCTGTTCGCCTTCTCGCTTATTTCGGTGGCGAATGTCAAAGATAAATCGCTAATGAATTGAACATGAGCAAAAATTTGATTCCACTCACAGCTAAAAGGTTTCTGTTGTTTTCATTACCTCTTCAATTGCCAATTCACTTTAGATGATTTGATTTTCTCTTACATTTCAATTGCTAAATCATTTACTGTTTATGTAACGAATGGGATCTCGTTCTTATTGCGGCAGCTCGGAGTTGATCAATGAGAAAATTAGAATTCATTAAAACGTTTAAAAACTGTTTAAAATCCATGTATTTTGTCATGTTTTTAGAATAAAATGTAGAATATGATGAGAAAGTGTAAATTGTAAAATAAAAATTTCAAGAACCAAAGAGGTTCGTGCATAATATGTCTCAAAATTATATTGCATTACCTTATTTTATTATTTACTAAATCAATCGTTTTAAATTAGTGTAAACATTTCATTTTTATTTTTTGGACTAGCTAACAATAATCTACAATTATACGACTTGCAGCAGAATAACAATACCATGCGTGGACAACGGTCACACCGCATAAGATGAACGTAACAGAAATGCCAATTTTGAACTTACAAGTTATGAATTCTCAAAAAGAGACTACTAATAATAAATAATGTATAGGGAGGTGATTTGAAGAGTAAACAAGAAAATAAAAGATAACAAAAAATAGACAAGAACATTTTTTTCCTGAAATGTGTAGAATTCGACCAGAAAAAGTCAACCAACTTGATGGAAGATTGAGAGGAATTCGTAGGATAGAAGTAATAAATATCAAATAAAACAGAAAACTGGTAAACTAGGTTTTAAGTAAAAACTGGAAGACAATGGGAAATAATTGTTGAAATGATTACTAAAAAACCTTTATTAAATTGTTGGAAGCTTAGAAATGCTAGAAAATCTTAAGTAGTTGCAAGTTAAAAGTCTTTGTTTTAACGACGGCTGACTTATCTTTCTGGGTCTATACAAAAGTTTATTTTTCGCTTTGACCTGACTAACATTCTAAGAGGGCATAATTACTCTACACGAGACCTAAAATGTTATTGTTGGTTATAGATAAACCAGCCCTAACGATTATACATCAGAATGTAAGATCATTATCAAATAGTGCACACGAGCTAGAAGTTTTAGTTAACCGAAACAAGTATGATCTCGTGTTCGTCTCTGAGCACTGGCAATCTTCCTAGCAAATTAAGCTACTCTGTATCACCGGTTTTGTGTTATCAGCAAGTTACTGTCGGAAACCTGGAGAACATGGAGGAGTGGCTGTGTATAGTAAATCTGATGTTTACAGCGAATCATGGGACCAGGTGGAAAAAAATTGCCAAAGTTCTGTTATGAGTGCCCAGGATGTAAACTTTGGCTTAGCCGCAAGCAATTGGGTGTGATATGTGTATATAGAACGCCAGACTCTAGTATATATTCTAGATAAGCTTGCTCTACTGTTTGGGTTATTAGTTAACGACTCGCTGGCGACTTCAGTGTAGATATTCTATTAGTTCTAAAGCCTCTAGTGACTTTTTACTTGGTTCGTAGTTACAGGGGCGTTCCAGCTATCAATGCGCCCACCAGGATTACATCTACCTCTTCATCGTGTCTAGATAATGCCATTATTATAAATTCGTTGCCATTTAAGGCATCGATTATGCCTTCATGTATTTCTGATCATTATGCTCAAATCATTAACTTTAACATTAAAAAAAAACCGAATGCAAACAGAACTGTATTACGACGTAATTTTAATAGAACAGCCTTGGCCGGATTTAGTGCTTCTATGGCTCAGGAGCCTTTTAGTTTAGTTTTTCAGAATATTACATTTAATGATAAATTTGTGCACTTTATGTCAACCATTACTTTATACTTTAACCCATATTTAAAATTTCAGCATGCAAAAGTATATGAGAATCAGGCATTTTTGTGCTTGGGATAAAAATCTTGTTAACCAGTATTACCTTTACACATAAAATTAGAAGAAAACAACCAAATTTAAAAATGGGTTCTCAGAATTTAATTAATTTAGGTGTAGGTAATGAACATGTTCACTATTCTCAATTTTTTTGTCTTTTTTTTCTCCATTTGACATCACTTCTGCTGTATAATAACTAGTAGAAATAAAGTTATTATTGTTATTAGATAACATATAGATGATAATGACAGATAACATGATAATGTTTAATTTTGCGCCTTTTCCTTGATTTATTTGTATTTTCACAATTTAATATTCCTTTAAATACTTTACTAATGTAATACGCATACACCAAATACACAACACTACGAAATGGATTTTCGAGTCAGGATATCAGGACAAATTTGCAATAGGGCCGTATCTGCGGCAACTACAGAAATAGTTGAGGAAAATCGCCAGAGTTGTTGTTCCGCCAATGAAGCTTCGCCGTTGCTTTCATGAGTCACGTAAATTTTGGCCGTTAACATCATCGCACTTTGCACCAAGTTACCGGAACGAGAGAAGAATAAGAATGCACAATTTTAGACGGGGGAAATTAAAGAAAATTGAAAAATGTAAATTAATAAATATTTACACATCTTTGGATAATCAAGATATTTAACAAAACGGTATATATTTTTTTGTAATTTTGTAGTAAGCTGTTATTAATTAAAATTTCAATTCAATTAAATTCAAATTGTTTGTTCCCATGATTGCTTTGTTACATCTAGTAAATATAGTCAACGAACCCACGCTTAAGATATTTTGATTTTCATACTTGTTGCCTATTTGGTGTACCATTTTGTTAGGTTAGAATCCATCTGCCCGTTTGATATACGGTTTATACTTCAAAAAATCAAAAACATTTGTGAAGCCATCCTGAGAGATAAAAAAATATATAATAAATGATATCGGAATTATACTTTGTTTATTATGCATTACGCATAAGCCTCACAATTTTTTATCAATTCTTGGTGACGATTGTGTATCCATAAACTAAGTTTGCGTCTTTTTTTTTTTATAAAAAAGAACGTGTATAAGCACGGGAGAAACAGATGATGATGAACAGCTTAATTAATATTTATAGCGGCGCCTCCGCCCGAATTTTAAGCACGTGTTCCTGTAAGTGTGTGCATTACCAGAGATACCCGATATTATTTTATGTATAAAGTCATATGAGGTGAATTGAATGATCGTTGATACCTTACTTAGACTGTAATATGTTCACTATAATCAAACAATAGTATAAGTTTACGTTCGTATATAACATTTTCTAGATGCAGTAACAGTATGCCAAGATATTTGCTGTGATAGATAAACTTAAAGACATAATAAGCATAAAGAGGGAGTACTGTTATCTAACGGAAATAACCTTTATCGGCCAAGGATAATGAGGGTTCTCGAGATTACGCAAAATGGTGGTGACTGATGTTCGAAGCGCTTATAAATCGTTATCGGCTTGGATATAACAAATCTCAAAAGGATTTCTGCCAATATCTGGCACCTAAGATAGAATCTAAGTATATACATACACTAACAATATATGAATATACTTTTAGGACCACAGAACGCATCTGGTTATGTAGTAACGGACATTCTCACGCACAGGTTGCTACATAGTGAGATGTGTTGTATGGCTCTAAAAGTATATTTATATATTTTTAGTATACGTATATACTTAAATTATATCTTACGTGTCAGATATTGGCAGAAATTCTTTTGTAAGTGTTTTCCGAAGAAAGCTGACAGAATGTTCAGCTAAACGTAAAAACCTATACTTACAAGGAACCACCGACAACCCGCACCTCCCGATTTCCAAGAAACCGCGCAGACTAACAGATAATCTTGGTATAAGAGCAACACCATTTTCTTTTTCTGCCCAATCTCCCGATTTCAAGGTACAGCCTCTCAAAGATTTTAATAATTTTTAAATTTTTGTATATATCCCGGCAACTATAACAGATTTCTTCTTTTTTTTCAGAACATAATTTGAAGTATATTAGATATTACAAAGGATGACGCAAATTATTTTCGGAAAAAATTAATAACGGGGGACCGGGTACCCCATACGCACATTTTTTGAATTTTTTTATTTCTATTTTTCACGAATATAGTCGGTTTCATGTAGAAAACGGTGTTGTATAGCAAATTTATGGTGTTAAAAGCAAATATATAAGATAAGGATAATGAAACATTACTTATCATTGATTGTTGTTATGTAATCTACCCCGAAATCGGGAGATTGGGCAGAGAAACAAATTGTTGTTCTTATAGCAAGGTACTCTTTCAGTCTGGGTAGTTTCATCCAAATCGGAAAGTGTTCCCTTGTTAGACATGTTTTTGGGAGCTATTTATCGGATTGCATAATCATAGCATGTATAACATGCTAAATGCGTCAAGGAATATTAATCCTGATCGTACGTTCTGTCATAACTGCCTCCGGAAGTTCTTTATTAATAAACGTATGATCAGGATTAATTTTCCTTGACGCGTTAACATGTTATACGTGCTATGATTATGCAATCAGATAAGCAAATAATCAGCTCCCAAAAAGATGTCTAACAAAGGGAGGTGTTCCTTTGTTAGTCACTTAGCAGTAACGAACATTTAAATGTTCGTTGCTGCTAAGTGAACCATTAGTCGGTATCTTTAATGTCAGCATATGAGCTCGTACATTTTCTGAATTCTGGAAACTAAATAGAATTATGTCTATATTTAAACATGACGATAGAAATATAATATCAACTACCGAACTATCAGAGTACTGTGTACCAGTTCGAAAATCTTTTAGCGCCTACTGTACTAAACACTTTACATATGTGCTTCATAATAGAAAAATCAACTGCAACAAATCTGACTGAAGTCTCAAAGCTCAACTGACGGTGTTTAGATAACAGAGACCAAGTTGCTAAAATTTATGTAAACTTTGTAAAGGCATCTGAACACACTCTTGATCACCGATTTAACTGCCACTAAATATTGTTTTGGCCACAATCGGAAATTGGATTGAATTGAATTTGATTCAGGTCTGGCCTATCAAACAAACGGGTGACAGGTTTGTTACAATGCATTCGTTTCTAATATCTTTACAACCACTTCAAGTGTTCTGCAGAGTTCGAATCTAGAAGCTATATTATTTCATATTTATATTAATAATTTTCGCAAAACGATGATATGATTAACGCCGTATAATCTTTTAATTGAGGTTTGCTTCGGCTATCACCTATCGACAAAAGGTTGTAGTACCATAACACTTTTTTATTTATTGTTTATAAGAAAGCCACTGGTCATATATTTTAAGATATGTAGTTCGAGAGACCGCTAAATCTAAATGTCAAAGCATACAAAGGCAGAACAAACAAGGCAGAAGATAAACAAGGGGGCTTCTAGCACACTTTTTCCATAAGAAATACATTGGACCCAAAAAAACTACTTTTTCCACCATCTTGGATTTCATGATCTGTTAAGGCAGAACGGATGGCCGATGTATTGGAGCAGGCACCCGTTGCAATAGAACAGTTATCTGTTACGGCAGAACGGCTGGCCTATATATTGGAGCAGCCACCCTTTGCAATAGAACACTTATCCGTTACGGCGGAACAGGCAACCCTTCTATTGCAAAGGGTGACTGTTCCAATATATCGGCCAGCCGTTCTGTCGTGACAGATAACACTCCTATTACAACAAGTGGCTGTGCCAATATATAGGTCAGCCGTTCTGCCGTAACAGATCATGAAATTCAAGATGGCGGAAGAAGTAGTTTTTTTTGCCCCATGTATTTCTTACGAGAAAAGTCTGCTTGAAGCCCCCTAATTTATCTACTTAAGGCCCCAGGGGAAGATTAAAGGTGTTCTACGTCTGGTGCTTGGAAGTTTTGGTAAGCCAATATTCATTCCCTCAATTATTTCATGTTCAATGCGTTTTATTTTGTCTCATTTTGTATTTTCAGTCAATAGAAATAATTTATTGTGCACCCACAATATGGTGCCCACTTATTGCAAATGATAATAATATTAATATAAGTAGTGATTAACGTAAACTAGAGTGTCCCTGCTTTTGAAAGCGCATTGTAGCGTTCTATTTTTTTTTGTTAAAATACGCCCTTCAATATCTTTGTTCTGTATTATCCTATAAAAGAATTTCTAACTCTTGTTGAATATGTTCGTGATTCTATGGTAAATTTCCCGTAAATATAGGTAACGTAGAAGCAATGCATTATATTAAACAATTTTTTGGAAAAGTTATATTTTTTGGTTTTGTATTTAAGTATCTCTATAAGTATCAAGGCTAAATTATATCCAATTTGCCATATTTTCCTAAAAATAATATTTTGTAAATGAAATAAAGTTCTCTTAACTATGCAGTATCGTTGTTATTCTGTTTTCGATATTTTAGTGTTTAATGAAGAACAAAGTCAATCGACCTTTTACTTAAAGGTTGGATATATCTGTGTAGATGTTATTGGGCGTTGATATGCGACTAAACAGACGAGGTAGGAAAAGTATACTAGAGATACCCGCTCTCCAAAGCGTTCCAAAGTTTTTGCACTCGATTAATTTCAGAACATAGCAACTGATGTAGAAGCATCGAGAGATCAATTACGTGACGGTATATTCAATCGGTGTATGCATATATAGACGTTTATGTACACCGACTGCTTCAAAGGTTTAAAAACCAACGTAAAAAGACATAGTAGGATAGACCAAAAATAATTTGCAGAGATACACAGACTATATATGAATATCTATTGAAGGTTTTTAAAATGTGTTATTATAAAAACTAACTTGAAGTATCAAGTTTAGATATTTTTGTCATCTAAACATTTAAACGAATAAAAGTGATTGGATCTAATTAAAATTAATTAACTAATTAAAATTAGTATGCCTGGGATAAATTGATAATCCATTAACCTCACAGACGATTTCAGAGGTCTCACTGATCTTAATAAATTAGTCTAGCCGGTTAACTTATTGACGTTATACGAAAACGTGAACTCTAAAAATACACTTTTTGTTTGAGCGCACAAAGAAGTGATTCCGCAAACAAAGATTTCGATTGAATGGTGGGTGTTGACCGACCGGATGAGCCTCGGGGACTTCTTCAGTTGAGGAAGTGGAAGCCGCAGTACTTACCATTGTGCGCAAAATGACAAGTAACTGTAACACGTAATTCAGTCTCCCAGTTTAATACCTAAAGTAGCGGTAAAATAAATATCGAGGCACGTGATTTATGACGTCACACTACTAACTGTACAATATGAATTTGTCAATTTTTAAAATACGTACAATAGTTTAATATATAAATAGTCAGAGATTATTCCACTTTAGCACAAATTATCAGTTGTACTAATTAAATAATTATTTTAAGCGCCTCAACTATTAGTATTCCTGTACACTATATTATTTATTTTTTGAAAATTAGTGCTTATCTCAAACAATCACGTTTTTTTGGCGGCTGTATTACAACGGTATTCCGCTAAAATGCCGAAATATTCACGTAAACTAGCAAAAGAAATGATTGCAGCGTTTAAAATATTCTTCGAACAAGAACGTGATTGGCGTTCATAGGCAACCTTTGACACCTTTTACGGCAGAGAGGGGTAAGTAGTGTATTTGCACAAATGCAGTGACAAAGAATTATAAGCTATGTAATTTTAGCGTGTTGTCGCAGTTTTGGATATTAGCTTATCGTCTATTAGTGTCATCACAAGCAGTGAAAAACAATGAACTCCTGACTGATCCCAAAGCAAATCGACACCAGCTTATACCTGTGTTAGGTATCGATGATGCTACCAATTCGTCGATAAAGAATGTATCAAAATGGTATGTAGAAGGTATACAAGTAAGTAACAATTTTAATTTATTTCTAATTATCTTGATATTTTTTTGGAAAAACTCATTACAAGGACTAGTCTGTTGCAAATTTTGAAGGACAGAGGTATATTTTATTGATGCCTTGCGTCTCTAGGAATTATTTTAAAATGAAAAGACTCAATTTTCTTTTGCAAAAGTGACTGGAGTGATTGTGATAACAGTGAATAAACTATAACAAATAAAATAAAAATGTCTGTGAATTTATTTGTTACACGAATTTAGCGTAGCATTCTTTATATAATTAATACTTCCATACTTTTCATTGTATACATTTATCCTCAGATGTTCTCCCATGTTATGATTAATAGTCAAAGATTATGACATTTTTCTCACAACACTAACAATTAGTTTTCTTGGTGTAACTTGCAAAACCAAATAAATTTTACTTTATACTATGTTCAATATACCCTTATTTCTTTCATAATCTCTTAGGAGTAACATTATTTTCAGAGGAATACCGCTATTTTAGTAAATACAATAGAGAACATCCACGATAAATAACATAACCTAATATTTATTTATTCAATGAAAAGTAATTCGAAAAGTGTGTTGGCAACCACGTCATTCACAATCAATGACGTGCATCGATCTTTATCCTGCCTCTCCAACATTAAAATATTGCCGACTGTCCAATGGGATAATCTACTATGAGCATTGAGGTTATATATCTACGCGGATGCATTCGTTATTAGGTAGATGAAAGTTTTAATTTCGTTTTTTTTTTAAATTTAATGTATTGGTATTTGTTGCAAATGTCGCAACTCAATTGAGATAAAGAAGCTTACTACAGCCTATATTGTTTAAAGTACATACGTAATACTAAAGAAATTATAGGCATCGTGGGTAGTGTAGCAAGGGTTTTTTGTGATAAATTACAACAAATGCCTTTTAATTTGTAGAACCTATAATGTAATAATTTCTATCTACCTGTAATATTTATTCATTTTATACGTGTACCTTACCTTTGAGGGCGGGACATATCCTCTTCCATATCGTTAAACAACCGCTTCTGTGAAATTGTCCTAGTGCGAGTTCCATATAAAATAGAGGTAGACCGCCAAAAATTAACATAATGGTATATGGAATAAGAAAAGCACCTGAAACAAAGGATTTACGAAATTAGAAAATCATTATGTAATAAAGTGATAACAGAGCGTTCGTTGCGTGTATTGAAATTTGAAGTGTATATAACATCATAAAAGTAAAGGTAACTTATTTATATCACAGGTATTATTGTGATAAAGCATTAAAAAGTGATATCAAAACTATTGGAAATAACATTTTAACACTGCTGAAAATCGGTTGTTGCGGGAGAAATTTTATTTTGAGGGCTAAAGAAAAGGATAGAAGTAAGAAGTACAAAATATCGATTAAGCTTAAGCGAAATACGTCGATCGAAAAATATAGGAAAGGATGTTACAAGTGAACTACTTAGTGCTTAACTGTATTGTTACTTCCTATGGCTTTCCCCATTCTGGATTTTAGGTACTGATAATAATATAATAATATGTTTATTGTCCAACAGATAACACCATTTACAGGACAATGCATAGACTAAAAAATGAAATGAAATACAGTGCATAATCAATATCAATAGTTGAATCCAATGAAAAAAACCACAATAAAATATAACAGAAATTAACAACAATCCAAGGGTTACAACGCTCTTTTAAGGATAGTGAGACGACGTAGAAGGGGGAAGGTAAAACGAATCAGGAAAAAGGTTGTTCGCATTCCTGCTCGTATGAACAATAGGTGATTTAGCCAATACGCTTGTTCTTGCCCTAGGTATAGAAAAGGTGTCGGTCGATAGTGTTCCATATCTGGGTACATTTATGCTTACCAAGGATAATAACTCTGGTGCATCAATTTTGCTATTTATTAGTTTGATCATATAATTACCACTCGTGGCTTCTCTCCGATCAGAGAGAGAGAGGCAAAATCATGATTGGAGAGAAGGACATTGTAATCAGTACCCCGCGGAGGATACATTCCTGATGCTCTATAGCTTAAGTATTTCAAGAATCCTTTTTGGACTCTCTCCAACTGCAATGCTTGATATGTGTACATCGGATACCAGATTAGCGATGCGTATTTTAGTTTGGGTCGAACATAGGCGTAGTACAACATTTTCATTGTTTTCGTGTTAGCAAATCCTCTGCAAGATCTATTCAAAAAAAATTGAGTGACTTCAAAGCTGAGGCACAAATATCGGAAATATGGTGTGAGAAGTGCAGTCGCTGATCAAACAGAACTCGCAAATCCCTAATTTGAGTCTGTCGACGAATAGGAAAATTATCTAATTTATAATCAAAGAGCAACGGATTATTCAATGTAGTGTAGGATACCACAGCACACTTATCAATATTTACCCTGATCATATTTCCATTGCACCAGTTATTTATAACGCACAAATCACGTTGCAGAGATTCAGAGTCCCTTACCGATGCTATTTTCCCGAAGATGTTTAAATCGTCGGCATAAGCTAACACATGACATTCCAATCTAGGCAGCAAGTCATTGTACAGAAGCGGTAAATGCTAAGGACTGTGTTCTCGCTGAAAAAGATAGACAGCAACCACCGTTGACCGGAGACCCGTTCGTATCCAGGACAGTTGACGGGCTAAAACCGCTTACCTAGCCGCGCGCTTGCTTGCTGCCTACCTGCTACCGCACCAGTGCACCAACCGCGGTACCAGAAACGAGCTCACACATAAGGGGTTGGTTACGAAGAGAACTTGGAAAGATGTCCGGTGGTCATATTTTTGCTTATACGCAAAAAACGGTTGTGCTCAACTTCGGATATCAGTATACGAACGCATACATCAAATGTGCACATAGACATACCAATGTCCTGCTGAAAGACCTAAATATAAGTTTAGGGATTAAGTGTGAAATATACACATTATTTTTTATATTTATACATTTGTCTCTATGAGTCTCTATTTAGTTTGATAATAAACTATTTAAAAACAATCAAATGCCTCTTTTGTGTTCTCTAACCGGCAAATCGTTCTACTAGTAGGACCCTAACAATAAGCCAAATAGTTTAAATCAATTCAAGGACTTATTAGATTTCATTTCATTTCATGCTATTGTCCAACAGATTACCAGTTACAGGGCAAAAATATTTACAAAGTTAGTACATACAAAAAAAGAAAAAGATAATAGAAAAGATATTTAAATTAATAGAAATTATAATAAGTCATTAATATTATTATGGAAAATATATTCATAGTGCAGATCAGCGGAGCGGCACACCGTCACATCGAGACTAGCAGCAAGTTGGTCCTAGAACAGGGTAGAGCAAAGGAGGTAGAAGAACGAGAAGAAGCCCTAGGAATGCGAAAATCCAAAGAGGCAAGAAGAAAAGGGCTATCGATGACTCCGTGAGCTAACTTCCAAATAAACCGCGCACCATGGCATTCACAACGGACGCTTAATCAATCCCTCGCTGCGGGTAAACTCCATCCTCTTTAAAGGAGAGGTATTTGAGAAAACGACGTCGAATTTTTTCAAGTGATAACTGAAGATAGACATAGCGGAGAGACCACACTTGAGAGGCATACCCAAACTTGCTCACAACGAAGCTAAAGTATAATATTTTCAAAAGTTGTATATCAACTTTGAAAAGCTGTACACGAACGGATGAGAAATCCCAATGTTTTGGATGCTGACAAGCAGAGGTCAGTAATGTGTGATGCAATGCTCATAGATTGGTCAAAAAGTACACCAAGAACCTGTACTGTTTCAACCCTCTGCAATACATCATAATTCAACAAATACGCGGATGATTTTTTCTAGTATATGAAACAAAGCAACAATTACCAATATTTAATTTTAAATTGTGTTTGGTACACCATTCAGCCATGTAACCGATATTTTTTTGCAAGTCTGAACTGTCAAGGTAACTAGAACAAAATTTATCCGCAAACGCATTAACAATATTTTGAGGAGTGTCAACCACAATCCAAGTAGGTATTATACGCACCTGAAATTTGCTGTTTCCAGGGAGTACATAACCTCTTGAATTCATTCAAAAAGAAATGGTTTTTGGTCGAGTTCCACTTACGCCCATAGTAAGACTTCAGTTCAATGTTAGAAATAACTTCGGAGGTGATCCACTTAGGATAATCAAACTTTTTAGATTTCGTAGAAAATTTGGGTACACTGGCATCCAATGCACTGTACAAACAATCATAGAATTTGGCCAAAGCCATATCAACATCGTTTATCTCATTCAAAAATGACCAATCACAATCCCTTAGATCAGCATATAGTTGAGGAAAGTTCGATTTAAGATTTAAGACTTTGTATGAATATTAACACTTAAAGGTTTATTAAAGTTTGTTAATGGTCATACAATTGAAGCACAACTGTTCTTGAAGTTCTTCTAGTTAAAGATATCACACTTAATAATAATAATGAGTTTATTGAGACTCATTTGCATTATACCAATTCGAGAATGTGGTCAGTATTTCCTCACACACGGAGAACAATACCTCTTTACTCTGTGCTTAAGAAAGGTAGTATCATCCGCATATAGAATAATTTTGCGTGTGGAAGATATATTCGGTAGATCATTTTAACAGAATGAACATTAGGTGACCCATTACCGATTTCTGGGCATCGCCATACGTTAATTGCATAATTCTTTCGAAACATGATCTTGGTACCCCACTACATGCTTTCTCTGTCTAAAGTAGGATTGCATCCATTGTAAAGCACATCCACGGGATCCTATATGCATCTAGTTTGACGGGAAATGGAGTATTATTCTAGTCAGTTTAGTAAGGAAATTATTTTGAATTTGAAGAATTTTATTTATTCTGCCTTATGTGATCTAAAATTATTATAAATTTGCCCTGCGTCTTCCAAAATATTCTTAGAAAACATTTTCTTGTGATTCAGTCATATATATTTGTTTAATTATAAACACAAAATTAGGAAAAGATCTAAACCTTAAGATAAGTTTCTGCCATACCCTTATGTCATAATAGTATACACCATTGTTGTACTTACAATAGATGGGCAAAATTCGCGAAGCGTAAACGTAGCCGTGAAGCGCCACGCAAAGTGAATTAACCCGGAGTAAACATCTTTATTCCAGTCTTTAATCTAATATTACGCGTAGTGAATAGAAACTTAAATACCCAGCACCACTGTCACCGAGAGGAAAGTTATTATACGTATATGTGTTTACAACTTCATTGAGGTTCCGTTTCGTACTCTGCATCTCAAGCTGTAAATTAGCGATTGAAAATCTGTCATCTTCGTAGTCCGCGAAAAATTTATTTCGTATTCAGCAACCTTTCCAGTCTTCGAGTTAGATAATTGGTAAGATTACGGAAAAGTTACAACGGACCGAAGAAACTGATTTCACTTCGTGTCTGCGTATTCAACGCGAGATTTGACTCGAAATGATACTGATTTACTATGGAAGTATCGCCGAGCAATTCCTTCGGATTGATTGTGTCGCTTGTGTAGAATAACTTCGATATCTACCTTTTCAGATAGTGATAGAAAACTGTGTATGATCTCGGAATGAATCGTTCGTGCAATTCAATGCATAATTTTAAAAATTCTAAACCAAATTCGAACATTACGCAGAACGGGATCTATACGTTTACTTTGCATGTTATATATGTAGCGCATGTTGTTATTAAAATATAGTTTTGCATATCCGTCATTTACATACATTTGTACTTAAAATTGTTCCGCGTGATTCTCACATATTCCATTAATATAACATTCAGTGACATGAACGGAAAACGAAATAGGAAGAAGAAATGTGTATTTGTATTCCATATTATTAGTTAATTAGCAGTTACGAGGTGTGTAAATTAAGTAATGAGACTGACAACGTAGCGTTTTATATGCCAACACGGGAAGCACGGGACATGGATGGGCGACAAGTGAACAAGTGATTTGGTTGTCCGTTGTCGTTTTTCTCGTGAACCCGGTTTTCGTAGTGCGTTCTACAAATGAAAGAAATTAATTTCGAGCAATGGTGTGCTATCAGGTTTTGCTTCAGACTTGGGCAAAGTGCAACAGAAACTTTTGCAAAACGGAGACAGTGTTTTGTCAAAAACCCAGTTTTTTCGGTGGTTTAACGTTTAAGGTCAGAAGGAAGAGAGTTGATGGGAGATGAGCCACGCAGCCGAAGGCTTTCAACTGCAAATCGATGGCAATGTCGACAAAATCCGCGATCTTGTGCGTTCAGATAGTTGGTTGACGGTCAGAATGGTCTGGGAACAGTTGAATTTGTCCCATACCACCCTTCATCAAATTTTGACCAATGAATTGGGAATGAGAAGGATCTGCCCGATTTTGGTTCCAAAAAACCTTTCGCAGAAACAGGAGAGAAAGGTGTCTTTACTTTCTGGAATCGATTGAAAACAATCAAAAAATTTTGGAACGTGTCATTACTGGTGATGAGAGTTGGGTGTTCGAGTATGACTCGGAAACAAAACGCCAGAGCATGGAATGGCACACTTCATTCTCTCCAAAGCCGAAGGAAGCCAGAATGCGCAAATCAAAAATCAAGGCATGCTCTTGATTTGTTTCTTTGATAGCCAGGGAATCGTTCACAAAGAGTTCGTGCCTCAAGGTCAGACAGTTAATCTACATCTTTACCGAGAGGTTCTCGAAAGACTCCGAAAAAGGGTCGTGCGTGTGAGACCAAACATCAAGAACCATTGGATCCTGCATCATGACAATGCGCCTTGTCACACAGCAATTTCCATAAACGGTTCCTTGGCTAGTAAAACTATTTCTGTGGCTCATCAGCCTCCATATTCACCTGACTTGAGTCCTTGTGACTTTTTCCTCTTCCCAAGATTGAAAATTCATCTGAAGGGACATTCGAAAACATTGAAACTGCTGTAACCGACAAGCTAAAGGCGATTCCAATATCCGAGTTCCAGCACTGCTATGAGAAATGGAAGAACCGTCTCCAACGCTGTGTGGCTTCCCAAGGGAGTTATTTTGAGGGAGATAACGTTCAATTGTAATTGTATTAAAAATATATTTAAAAATAGCAATCTCATTACTTATATTTTTAATTTCTGAACGGAATGCTTGCAATGCTTCGTACTACTTCTATTATAGAACTCATACATACTTTTAATCTTGAAAATTAAAAAAATTAAAATTACCTTATAATAAAATACGAGAATTGTCGCACTATCATCTTTTTCGGACGTGAAAAATACTTAAACCTATTGTGTGCTTCTTTTGAAAACTTTTGTTTAAATTTTATCAATGTATGATGGGGACATTGGATCATCGCTGGTCTTAATATATCGAGGTGGCGACGGATTATTACGAGACGCGAAGACTACGCGTACCCTTGGGAAAGCACGCCTCTGTGCTTCAAACTGAAGCCTGTGCAATACGAATCTGTACTAGAGAGTGGCTGCAGCAAGGGTCATAAGTCAAACCGCTCTACAATCTCACGGACAGTATGGTATGCTGGTATGGGGCTGTTTGCAGGACCTTCAAACATGGCGAGCCACAATACAGCTGCAATACGCTGGTGTGGGTGCCGGGGATAGGGTGATTGAAGGGATTGACCAGGCGGACAAAATAGCAAGGAAGGAATTCGAAATGACCTTCATTGGTTTTGAGCCACCTCTCGGGATCACAAACGTGCTACGCGTGGTGTGGTAGCCGTGTGAGTGAACACCAGAAACATTGGCACCATGTACCAGGACAGTAACACAGCAAACAGATGATGAAAAGACCATCACAACGTTTGGCAGCTGATATACGTCTCTTTACAGCACGCAGATTAAGGTAATGACGTGTCTACTTAGTGGATACGGCGACGTAAGAAAACATCTACACAGAATGGGAGTCTACAGAGAGGAGCCTCTATGTGGATTATGAAATGAGAAGGAGGTAATAGTCTCTCATATCATTTTTTAATGTTACGCATTAAGCCACCGGAGAAACCTCCTATCAGGTGCCATAGATGCACTGCGGGGCATACCGTAAAAAGGACTACTAAACCTTATCAGGGGTGTAGATCTGTTCGGATAATCAATAAACAACCGAATGCAGAGTAATACAATAGGTCTCACGGCCGCAATGTTAAGGGAAGGGAAAGAACCATCCTTACTTTGGAGACTGAATCAAATCAAATCAGTGACGAGAAGTAAACATAATTTCAAACGGATAGGTTCTGGTTTTCGTATTTTTTATAAGACGGACTGTCCATCTCATTTTGTTATGTACTTTTATTTATACACATGCATTATTATTTACCACTCAAGGAGTTCTGGTAATAAATGGTTTTTTTTCTGTATTAATGTTAGAAAAACTATTTGTTTGCTTATTATTAACTTGCTGTATTTAACCCATCACATAAGTACAAAATTTAATTTTGAATAATCATATAACATCTTTGTAGAATGTGGGTGCCTGGTGTTATCGCATATCCTATATTTTGTAAGTATTGAATTATAATTTAGTGTCCTTGTATCAATTCTGAAAAAAGCTCATCTTTCTTCCAAATGCTATGCTAAATATGTACTTTCCAATTAGAATATTTTGCATATGTACCTCCTATTTTTTGCAATTTTGTACATTGATACAAATATGCATTTGTACATTTCTACATTGTGACATCTGCGTTTCGCCGATGGAACTAACCATTGACATATGGTAACACACAGTATATCGAGAATTCCACACAGAAAAAATGTTTAAATTAATTCTGTACTTATTGTTTTAAGAGTATGTGGAAACATATGTGATTAGTATGCGTATTTCAATCAAAATTTGTTACCGTAAAGTATTCCTTATTCACGGTTTGATAACTCGCCCCTCAAAATGCTGACATTTTTGCCTATTATGTATATATAGAAATACAAATTGGATTTTTTAATTATCCATGTCACTGATTCCCCCAATCAACTCCGATAATCGACATTTTACTGTATTTTTTTAAATGGGGCCAGATTCATTTTAGATTTAAAATGTTAACTATCGTTACTAGTCGATTTATTATTGGTGTTAGGCGGACAAGAGTTTTTTCAATTTATTTTAAGCAATGTTCAATGATCAGTAATAAATAAACGGTAGAGTGACACTTTTGTATATATTTCAGGTTCTATTTTCGATCAATCTAATATTTCCGAAATGCGCAAGACAAGTTTAGCTTCTTGCTCTTCAATATAAATCTTTATTAAAATATGTCTACAATTAGTTATATTATTATATTATAATAAAAGTTATTAAAGTGGGAGATTTAGTTATTTATTTAGTGTCAATTAAATTGCAAGTCATCTGGAAACAATGTATGAAAGCACATATCGGAAGCATGGAACCTTAGATCATATATATTACATGGATAGCGCTGTTTTCCAATTATGTTTCCAACATATCACAGACATAATAAAGAATCGGCATTTTTGTCTAACAACGGTTATTCGTATTTTCTTATTCGCCCCTGACCACGCGTAGGCCACGGCGCGAGAAGCGCGCGAAATTTGAATTAAATTTGACATACATCAGAGATAATACCAGCTCTGACACATAACCTAATTTTTAAATGTCAACATAAAATAGCTCGTTCATACAGATTGAGAGACAACAGTAGTTAACATTCACCATAAATTGACAGAAGTCTAACCTAAGTCAAATGGCACTCTGTCCAATGCCTGTTTAATAAATTGTCAAATCGCATACGTCCCATTATAAATCGCACGGAATCCGCATGCATTTCCGTTGCCGGTTCCGCGTGTGGTCAGATAAGGGATAGCTACATGTAATGTTCATAAGCAAGAAAGCAATAGCGCGAAAATCGTAGATGTACATGTTGGAAACAGTAACGTATACAGACTGATATGGTAATAGCATGGGATAGATACACGTAACGCTCCCTCAGTTGAAAAGAGTCCGTATAAAAGTAAGAATTATGCGAGCTACAGTACTTTGGGAGTGCTCTTGAGGGGGCAGCAGGTTGGGCGTTTATATATAATTCTTACTCAATTGTAGTTTATCAGAGAGTTTGTATGTGTCTCTCAATATTATAGTAGTTCAGTGCGTACCAAATTCATCGCTGACGAAAATATACTGAAGTCGCTTGCGATTATACTCGTCTTGAACAGTAAAAGAGTTAATAGTGGGCTACTATACTATTCAAGAGAAATTGGAAATGTTGAATCTATATTGTAGTGACAATTCAGTATTTATTTGCAGGAAAATTTCCAGATAGGCCAAACATTCCAACAATACAAAATTCATATTCATCTTATAGTCGACCCCCTAAATCATAGTTTCGTATAGCCAGATCGTTTGATTCCAAGTTCAAATAATATTAACTGTTAGACAAACTTAGCTTGAATCTTAGCAAATTGTAAGTAACCTTTAGCTGAGAAATCCTTCTAAATTAGTCAAGTCAACTGTCAACATTTAAGCAATTAAAAATATTTATGATCTTTTCAACTTACCACCGCCATTTTGGTAGCAAATATATGGAAATCTCCAGACGTTGCCTAGGTCCACTGCAAATCCGATGACCGCCAATAAAAATTCCACCTTCTTGTTCCATGTCTCGCGTTGTCTATCAGGAGTGAGCGCTACTACGACCACCCTCGTGCAATCGCGGTTCTGCTTCTGTACCGTCGTTTTTTCCTTCTTGGCACCTGCAGTCGTCGTCTTGTCGTTCTTGCTGGCATCATTGGTCGCATCCGTGGTCGGTTTCGGTTTTGCGTTTTCACTACAATTCTCGCTCCCTTTGTCTTCGACCGATTCGGTCGCCGCCATCTCTCACACCGAACGGATCAAACGGGAATTGCTGACAAGTCGTTCGTCATTGCCGGCTAGAAAACAAGATACCTTTACGTCTATATTTATGCTGAATATTGAAAGTAGTAAAGCAGAAAATAACTATTTTGGATTGTAAGTAATTTAACTGTGTTTAGACAAACACATTTTCGATAATCATATATGGCACGAGTAACGCTGGAAGCTTTCATTGGTTTTGCAAGCATTGAGGAAACAGCAAATTCAAGTGCGTACACAGCAAGTTGGTTCTTAGAAATTCTAAAATTGTCGAAGATTGCCTCATCAACATCGACATTAACATAACACTATCTTAAAAAATGTACGTTTTCAAATTCGGTGATAATAAGCGGATAATGTCATTAAAAATATACGAGGGATGTCCGCTTACTAAGGTACATTTATGAATTACAGACTACTTTATGTATAGAAATCAAATATACACTAAGTAAAAGCGTAAACTGTTAGCTACTTTTCAACATAATCACCGCCAATGTTAAGAGCGTTATCCCAGCGAGACACAAGCTTCTGTAAACCCTATTTGTAAAAGGTACGACCCAAATTTGTTAAATACTGCCGTACTTCCTCTTGAACTTCGTCGTCGTCTTCAAACCTTTTACCCCACAAATGAGTTTTCAACTGCCCAAACAAATGAAAATCAGAAGGAGCCAGCTGGAGTCATCCGTTTACGTTGATTTTTTTTCGCACACCTTCGGGATCATCGTTCAGAGCTCTGCATCCACTTTTGAAGTGTTTACACCAAACACTAATTCGTTTTCGACTCATAACGCCTGAAGACTTACAACTTACGCTTCAGTATTTTTTTTATGAATTTCGGTAGGTGTTTTATTATTTGCATGCAAAAAACGAATGACCGCTCGCACTTCAAACTTGAAGTGTGTTTCGATCAGGACTGACATTGTGTGGCTGTGACTGCACATGTTGTACTGAACCTAAGGCAAAGACAATAGGCACCTATGCAGTACATAGTGCACATCTAAAATGCGTGCAAGTTTCAACCTGATGGAGTGACGTTGGAGGTGTGCCGCGCAAACATACTTTAGTAACCGGATATCCCTCGTATTTTGTTTGAAAAATTGTCGAATTAAATTAAAATACATTCACTTTTTCTAAATCTAGATATCGGAAACTAAATTGCCGTCCTTAGTAGGACTAACATTGTTGTAGTCACAAGGTAAACCTTGTGAATATGTCACGGAATAATTATGTCACGGAAGTAGGAAACACTCTTTCGACGATAAAAAATCGTCTTTCGTCAATCGGTGTTGGGAAGGTTCCATGCGCCTAGTATTCCTCCCTCTTGCGAAACAAGGTAATCTCAAAAATATAAAAATACTGATGTTTTCACGCTGAACTTTGTGGTCGTTGTAGAAGGACTTTCTGAGAAACTATCTGAAGAAGGAAATAGAGCTACTAGGACACTGTCATTTCAGCTGCACTCTTGGGTAATAAAAAGTACTTTTGTATATTATGTGTGCCTTATAGCGGAATAGTATGCCTTGTTGGGGCCCGTGGTAAACACCCTGCAATCAAATGCACTTTACTTAGCTTACTAAGCTCGCAGCATATCAAGCGAACTACGTCGGTTGTCACTTTCTGCCGTACTGCCGGTTAGGAACATATCATTGATATATCATTGATGACGGAAAGAAAATTGGTAAAGCCCTAGGGTTAAGCATGCTTAGACTTGTGGAAACCCGACAATACCTGTCTAATCCTACACTATTATCCTTACCGAGTATTTTAAAAAGTTATATATTTATTTCAAATCTTGATTATTTCAAGAACTCACTCGAAAACCGTTTTTTTTCTTATGAAAAGACTGACGTTTCATAATTGTACAGTGCAAGAGTTAAAACCCACACCAAAATAAATTGGTGTCTTTTATAATTTACCTGGCCTACAAATCATGGCTGAGCTTTGGTTCAATCTGTGGAAAGAAAAAAACTTCGAAGAAGAAGATCTAAGAGCACTCCACCTTTCGATATTTCGAATTAAAGGGAGCACTCTTTTTCTCACACAAGACGCAGCCACTGATGATTTGTCTTGCACAGCCATGTACGACAGCAAAGAATGGGAAGACATTCAGTACTCTGAGATCCTGAGAAGATATGGCTTAAATTAACCATGGTACAAGACCGTTTCAATGATCTTTGCTTGCTTAGTGTGCACAGAGAGTTGGTAAATAAACCACAAGCTTTTCAAAGAATGAGTATCATTCCCCATGCAGGAAAAGTGTACCAAGAAATGTAAAGGGGTTGTGTCACTTTTCCACGCAGTCATTTCAGAGATGAAAAGTATTTACCTCGCCCCCTAATAAAGCGAAGGCCTTGCTCAAACACCTGGCTACTATCTTGGATGCAGGTCCAGTTAAAAGCCAAACGCGCGACGATAACGTTAAGTTGGCTACCTTAAATTTACCATCATTTGATGATTTTTGTGAAAATTGACTTTTTTTATGACACATTTGAAGCGATAGTCAATCAAAACACAAAACCAAGCAATGCAAGAAAATGTCAACATTTACAAGCTTCCTTACAAGGTGATGCATATGTGTTTTCGATTTTAGAAGACCCGATGTCTTCTCTTAAATCCATTATCCATTATTAGTCGGAAGTTTTGTGCCTTTCCAACTTTTAAAATACCTCTCGTTTCAGTCTATAATAATAGCCACCGTCTCGACTTGAAATATTAGAACTACATTAAAATATGCTTACAACGTTCGTTGATAAATATCTTTAGTATTTCGGCAATTAAGTTTCCATCCCCAATATAAAGTACAAAAGGGAAAAGGTGCTGGATATAGTATTTCCTGTTAAGGTAAAACTTTGGTTCTTCATCAGATCACCAATGGAATAAAATTGATATATTTTCTAGTAAGAAACATCAAAAGTGCCAAAAACAAGTAACCGTAAAAATGCCATTATAGGCGCATGGTTTATTGATAGAATCACCATACTAGCAAAAGCAATGAAAGGGGTACAAGCATTAAAGACGGACTCGAGTTTCTGCCTACCAGGCGTCATCAGCGTCTCTCCGAATGCTAAACCCACTTTCATCGCTAATGCGTCGCGAAATCATTGCGAAATGTCCCAGCCACTTGCTTGCGTCACGAAATACCTCCATCTAGGGGACACCGGTCAAACACACAACCCACCGAGACAAATGCAATAGAGCCAGTAATGCCGTACACTTCATCTAGCTCGGACAGTGTATGGACTGTCAATTCCGCCAGGAGGACTGCGTATGTTGCGATTCCAGGAACGGCTTAACCATGACGTAACATAAGATACATCAAGAGTACCAAAAACAATTAACCGTAAAAATTCCATTATAGGCGCATGGTTTATGCTGGAATCACCGTACTAACAAAAGCAATGAAAGGGGTACAAGCATTAGCGATGAAAGTGGGTTTAGCATTCGGAGAGACGCTGATGACGCCTGGTATGCAGAAACTCGAGTCCGTCTTTAATGCCTGTAGGCCTTTCATTGCTTTTGCTAATGTGGTGATTCCAGCAATAAACCATGCACCTATAATGGCATTTTTACGGTTGTTTCTTTAGTATTTATTATCAAATCTTGCAGTTCCTTATGTTTTATTCCTTCGGTCCATTTGGTTGCTAATAGACATACATTTTCATGCGTGAATCCGTTATGATAACAACGTCATCTGAATATTTTGTCGAAATGTACGAGGTAGTTCTTTGCTTGAACAGGAGGTTACAAACAACTCTCAGGTCGCGCAGAGTCCTTATCGTGTTAATAGGTTTTCCGTCTCTTCATCGGGCTGTGCAAGCATTACATTTGCAATATGTCTTTATAAAGAAGTCGGTCCTTTACCCCATCGATTTGATCGCAACAAATTTCACACCATTACCCTTACACAACTATATTGCCGACGCAATCTTAACGCTTTTATGATAATACCTCGGATCGAATTCTTTTTGGAGAAAAAATCAAGCTACTGCTTTTCCTTCGTAAAGAATTTCGCGCTGGTGTCAGCTGTATGAGCCAATGATGTTAACCATAATTACACTGTCCCTTTTCCCTGTTGAATTTCCTAATAGGAGACTTATTTTTATTAAATCAAGTATCAAATATATTGTGAGATCTTTCTTCTTGTAGGTATATGAAAGTATATAAACACAAATCGAGTCTGTTAAAATGTTGAAGTTCTTCAAAACACACAAGTTCTTGTATTGTGTGGTACACAGGTGTCTTTTTCAATATAAGCACACATTCTGTTGGCATTTTGGGTAATATGTAACGTTTTATATATAAAATTGTGGTACGTTACTTTTATTACATTTGTTTCCATTCTCTCGGCCAAAACGACTGTATAATGGCTTTCTCGCCTTAAATACAAATATATAGGCTTATATGTATGCGTAGAACGAGGGAATATAAATTCCAAGGTGTTTTGAGGGATTAGTTTAGTTGACTATACTTCATTGGTAGATAAAGGTTACATTTTTTAAAATATACAGAGACTTCGCGATTCGATCAAATTTTTAAGAAAAATTATTAGTAACATGTAATCTTATAACAAAAACATTAGAAAGTCTGCTATGGGTAAACGTAAATATTTTAGAACAAAACGAAAAGAAATAGATTTGGTGAAGCTGATCTCTAATGGCTCCCTATCCAAACGGGAAAAAAACGCCTTGAGGAAAGAACGGTGATAAAAATGGTTACCATGGACCTTTAAGATTACACGAATTCTTGATGGGATTAAGCGTTGGGATATATAAAGGCATTAGGGGATGTTTAATATCATATCCCACACAGCACCAATAAAATTCGATGTATTGAAGAGGCAACTGAATGAAGGTGTTGTCTACCATTTTTGGGGAAAGAAGACTAACCCAAAAATTATGAAAATCTTTGAAGATGAACTTAATTCTGCGATAAACACACTATTCGGATTACTCCTCCCACACAACATAATAATTATTTCGGGAAAGCGTCAATTCCAATCGGCAACTTTAAAAATCATGCACTACTTTTCTCTTTCCTCTGTTCCCCTCTATCAGCCCCTAACATATTTACAACCTTTTACACACCCCCGGACGCAAAAACTACCGGGATCGTTCTTAAGTTTGTGCCGTTACTGTAATAAATCAGTGTAACAAATCAGTGGCGCTTCTTCTCGATTAAGAAGGTTTTAATATATATCGATTAGTAAGCATCTAGATCGCGCGTCGATGTAACTGATTTCATCAGTTTTAAATTATCTATATTTATATTGTGTCCAATTTGCTGGATGTGTTCAACAACGCTAGACCTATCTGCCCTACTGCGCGAATCCCTCCTGGTTTGAAGGGATTATGGATTTCCAATTAAGGATTAAAATCACTTATTCCCTTGACGTAAATCAAACACTTCACACCTTGCTTAATAACAATTATATTTCGTATAATTACATGAAAAAAAGGTGTACAATGCACTGAACTTAGTTACAATACTTAGTGAGTCACTCCGCGTGCAACTTTATAAGGTAACCGACTCAATGCCGAATTAACACTCGTGAGTTAACTGGCTCAAGACCAAATTGAAACTGACCTTTGGTGTTGTATCTTTCTAGAAAGAAAACTTGAAATAAAAGATATAAAAGAATAGTTCAATCAATTGGATGGATAAACCGGTGTTTGACACGCCTACCCTTTAATACATGTTATTTAAATATTTAGTGCATAAACATATTTCCACTTATCCGAAAAAACAGGATGCGCGATAGGCGGTCAACGCTGTGTCTACTTTACAACGGATAATTGTACGTCCTAATCCGTACCATCGATAGGAACTTGCGAGCCAATGTATAGTTTATTAATAAATTTCTGGTTTAGAAATATTTGTTCTAATTAAAATAATTTGACGTAAAACTTGTTACATGGGAACCTCCGTATCCATTATACATATTTATTTTTTACAAGCGTGCGGTTATACGTGCAAAGCATTCATAAGTAAAAAGTAATTACCATATCGTGATACGGATAAAGTCAAAACACCACGATTAGCTTATTTGTTAATTATCAGCTATTTACCCCTCTTTCAAGGATAAACAAGAGCTAAATATAGATATACTTAGAACATGCATTTCACGCCTCCATGTACGTTTAGGCTATCTACATTGTAATCCACGAACGCCCGAATGAATTAGTGACAAGGCATCAATTTGTACATGGGGACAGCCATTATTAACTTCTAGGAAAATTTATGCCTACATAATGCGACTGTATCATTAATTTATTAAGCACATATATTTAATTTAGTAATGGAATTGGGTAATTCGATACTATTTACGCAATTCTAAACATGGCAAAAACATAACGAAGTATGGCGTATACAATAAAAACGCTTTTCAGGAATTCGGCGATAACAAACGTGTGCAATTAGAGGAAGGTTTTAGTAGTTATTTGAAAATATGTACAGACACAGACAAGATAAATGACAGGTTGAACTTCTCGCTTTACAATTCAGTAAATGCTGTTATGTTAGGTTGGTAACAATGATTTTGAAGCACTTCTGAAGTTATTTCATAGCTTGCTAAGATTTTATTTATTTCATGAATATCATTCATGTTAGAATTTGAAGCAATATGGATAATAATAATAGAAAACTTTATTTCACCAACAGTAAAAACCATTTACATGACCAAATAAAAAAATACAACACAGCAAGTTGACCTTTACACGCATATATTCTAGTGCTAGCAAGGCGTTGGTATTTGTTTTTCGTATGAGAGAGAATTTCAACTTGTCACTTTGAAGTTCTTCACGTTGATGCGTTCGAAGCTTGAATGTGATAGTATAGTCTGGAAGGCTTACTATCAACTACATAAGACTGCTCTGGAGAATATTTAGTGAAGAGTTTCCAAATACACGTGGTACAAACGGTGAGGTATTTACTCAGGCATTCCCCAGGTCATTTTACTGCGTACGTTTCATACGACCAGTAAGCGCACTTAAGTTTCTCTACCGTCTTATACACGGCAACATTATCTCCTCATAAATTATTGATTACCTACAATTCTCAGTTCCACAACATACTTTTTACATTCTTCAGCGCACACACACTTAATGCGTGGATCGGCTTTATCATTTATATGCAACGCATATAGTCATATTTAGAAAGGTAAGTGTGGAAGCAATACTAGAGCCGTAGATAGGAGACTATTAAGCAGGATTCAGAAAGGGCAGTGGAACAACAGACCAAATGTTTATGTTGAAAGAAGTTTTAACAACCTGCTATAAATACAAGATCCCGGCAATAGCATTGTTTGTAGCAAGCGTACGATTCTGTTAGGAGATCCAAGCTGTTCGAAATAATGGGAAAATTTGACATACTCAGAAGTTGGCGAGACTAATAAATATGACATTAAGAAAAACTACGAGCAATGTAAGGGCCAACGCAAAAGCCACAGAAGAGTTTGAGATTAAAGCCGAACTTAGACAAGGGGACCCTCTGTCAACCATTTTATTTAATATTATACTGGAGCACGTTGTCAGAGAAAGTCAGATGAACAGAGAGGGGCATATGATGTATAGAAGCTATCAAATAGTGAGTTACGCGGACGACGTGGCCATAACAACGAGAAATGAAAAAGAACTGAAGGAAATAGTGAGAACAATGGTGGATACAGCACATGAGCAGGCTTACGAGTAAATGAAAAGAAAAGTAAAGTGATGTGAATTGGGGAACGCACAAGACCACAGCTGGAAATAGACACACCCTTAGGGAAAATTATGTTTGAGGAAGTCGATGAATTTACTTACCTAAGCAAGTATAACGAGCAGATGTGACGAAGCAATTGAAATTGAAGCAAGAATGGGCAAGACAAATAAGTGTGTCGGAGCTATGAATCACCTAATCAGGTCAAAACTGCCATCAGGGGACATTTACTGTATCCTGAGGTTGGGACAATTCGTTTTTATCCAGAAACATATCACCAAGTTGCCTGGCTCCCATTATCTTAAAGACTCAAAATGAACTCGGGTTTTCAATGATTCCTGTCTCAACCGTTTGCAGATAATTATTGTAAGCATGTTGACTTTTCTATCTTCGACAAAATCATGTTTTCCGAAGTGTACAAGGAAACTGATCTTCCAGAAACTACTTTCGACATTTGATCTTCCCCTCTTAAATTCCGCAACCCAATTCCTAATAATCGCATATGAAATACACTGATCACTTAAGCCTTCTATCATATCAGTAAAAATTTCTTTGGGCGACAACCCTTTCAGAAATAAATACTTAATAAGTGACCGAACGAGAAAATAGATCTATAATAAAAGACGTAGCTGTAAAACGAGGGTTGGAAATAAACAGCGGTGGCCGAGATTAAGCAGGAAGGTGAAACATAATAATAATAATAATAATAATAGAGTACAAAAAGAAAAAAGAATAAACTTGGAGACAATTAAGTCGTATAAACTAAAAGATAAATAAGTATCAGGATTATACGCACAAGAAGTTAGCATAGAATTGCGAAAAGTCCAGAATAAGTTAAGTAGCGTGAAGTCAGAAGAAATATGGACAACATTTAAAAATACCATTATACAATCCGCAAGAGATACATGTGGAACATACTAAAGAAATAATCATAAAAAACAGATAGCATGGTGGACAGTAGAAGTTAAAGTACAAGTAAGAATCAAAGAGGAGAAATGGCGCGAATACTTAAATAATAAAACCGAAAGGAACTATGAAGCTTATAAACAACAAAGGATAATAGTAAAAAATACGGTACTACAAGCAAAACAGCAGAAGTGGTAGGAATTTGGAGAAAAACTAGAAAAAGACAGTAAAGGAAACCAAAAATTATTTTTAGAGTATTGAAAAATCTTAGAAACAGGAAAGGAATCGACTTTCGAACAATTAAAAGCGAGCAAGGAGAGTTACTGAGAAACGACACTGAAGTAATGAACCGTTGGAGAGAATATTTCCAAAAGTTGCTAGACACGGGACAAGAAACGGAAGAACAAGAGGCAGAAAAAAGCGGAAGTGTCGGAAGCTGAGAGTGGATTTAGAAAACGGAGGTGTACCCAAGATCACATATTTCTATTGAAAGAACTTAGTGACAAAACCTCCGCCACAGGAAGAACAGCATATCTCGCCTTCATAGATATAGAAAAGGCATTCGATAAGGTACCGAGAAGAAAAATCT
>JARFOC010000355.1:554671-573814 GCA_031763485.1 Osmoderma eremita | reverse complement strand
GCTTCCTCGCGATTTAGGAGGTTTCTGTTCTTTTTAATACAAATCGATTCATAAGCATCTAGCTCGCGCGTCGATGTCACCGATTTCACCAGTTTTATCTATATTTTGCATTTTGCTATTTTTTCACACTTAACTACTCTCTTAACGGCTACTGACCTTACTTTTTACAACCACGTTCTTTTCGGTCGACCTCTTGCTTTCCGTCCAGTTGTTCTAGCCCGATCATCTTCTGGCATCTCGCCGCAGTTGTGCCTCTTCTATTTTTTCTACTCCATAGTAGAAAAATTAGAAATTTTTGTTTTGTTTTCGATTCTTCTCAAAAACATCATTTCTATAGCCGTCATCTTACTATTGTGTCTTTCTGTCGTCGTCCATGTCTCTGATCCATATATCACTATCGATGTTAGTTCCTTCTTAGGTAGTTCTTTCGTGCTTAAAGGGAGTTTTTAATACTTTGAAATAACCTTCCCCCAGCTGTTACTCTTTCTTTTTTATTTCTTCGTCTATTCTACCATCTCCTACTAACGTCGATCCCAGGTATTTGACGTTGTGCACTTGACTTGCTTCCTCTATTTTGATTACATCTTGTTCTGTTTCCTATGATCATCGTTTTTGCCTTTTCTTCATTGATTTTCATGTTTATTTTCTCTAGCGCTTTCTTATACACTAACATATTCTTATTGGGAGTTTTTTCCTCCTTCTGCCTTCAAAAATCGCGTTGATTTGTGAGCGCTTCGATCCATTTGTTCTCGAAGATCGTTGGCAACAGCTTCAGTTAATATTGTAAATCGCTCAGTTGATTTACGATATCTTTACAATCTCGCGTTTGTGACGATCGAATCCTTTATAATTTACATTTTCGCCAGGAAACGCTTAGACATCCACAGTCAATTTTTCGTAATATTTCAATGAATGATTTCGGACTTTAACCATTAATAATGTGCAATTTGACAACTTGCCCAATACACGTTCTATTTATTCACTGAAATTCACTGAGGTTTGCATGTTGTTTCCAACAGGCTACAGCGGAAGCCAATAATCTATCTGCTGTCGCCGATGCTAAAGATACATACGTTAAATTAATGGACGACATTTGCGGCGGTACGAAACCGTATTTAAACACAAATACCATGGAAGCCGAGCACAGAAGAGTAAAAGACAAAGCTCTTCACCAATTCCAAAGCAAACGGAAAATGGGAGGACAAGAATTTAGTGAAAAATATAGGGAACAATTGGAAAAGGTAATTAATGTTATTATTTGTCTTTATTTGTTATTTATATGCCATAAAAATCGACGAGGTAACTAAAATTACGTTACAACACCTCATTATGATTTTCTCGGTTACATGAACCTACAGGTGGATGGAACAGTTTGAAGGGAACATCTATAAATAAAGAAATCTGTATGCGAATTTAAGTATTGCCATAATTTTTACTTATCTCGACTGTTTGTATGGTATAGTGTATATCTCGAAAGTAAGTTGTTAAGTATTCCAAACACTTAACAAAGCTTGGAATCACTACACACCGCATAAATATATACAAACTGTATACGTGTTTCGGCAACAAACTCAAATTTGTAACTTTTCAGATACGTAACTTTTCAGATACATAGTATTTGTTTGGATTACTGAAATAAAAACAGACTATAGAACTACCGCGCGGGCCCAAAAATTTACATAATACGTAGGGTTAATAACCTGTTATTAACCAATATGTTTACTTTTCTAGGATTTAGAAGAAACATTTGAGCAATTTAAATGTCACAACGAAAGCAAGAACATATTTAAGGCGGCAAGAACTCCAGCAGTATTCTTTGCTCTAGCACTCTTATCTTACTTTCTATCAGGCGTATTTGGACTGTTGGGCGCTTACACAATTGCCAACGCGTTTAATTTAGTTATAGGTGTATCATTACTCACACTAGGCCTTTGGGCGTACATTAGGTAAGTTTAGTAGTAATGCTTAGCATAATATCAAATTGCCGTCTATAATATACACTTCAATTAATTATCGATGTACGGAAGCAAAGGGGTGCTTGCAAATAAAAGCTTTACTGTCAATATTGCAGCGATACAGAGAAGAAAAATGCTCCGCTTAAGCTATCGCTTAAAGTTCATTGTTAATTGAAGCCGCTTCTCTGCGTCATATTTATCATAATAATGTCTTTTTTACAGGTATAGTGGTGAACTAAGAGAAGTCGGTGTGCAAATTGATGAAGTCGCAAACTTCATATGGGAGAATGTAAGCTTTGTTATATTAATATTTTCTCTAATATTGGTGCTGCTAAAAATACCTGGATTCATGTTACTCAGCTTGCCTTATGACTATGAGGAAGTAGAATGTTCTTGCGGTAATTCGAATTTAACATCTGGTTTTCAATAAATATTACCTTTCATTATTCTTTTTATTGATTAGTCGAAATCATTGTGATGAATCAGATTGGTATTAATCTGTTGAATTTAGGTTATTTAAAAAAATACAACCTTAAGAAATTTTAGATTTTACATGAATCATTAACAAATAAACTAAAATACACTGCTCAAAATGGTCTAAGGAACATTCAGTATTTCCGACTAGTTAATTGTGCTTGAAACTTGACATCGGCAACCAGAGAAGCATAAAAATACATAAAAATTTAAACAACAATTAGGTATTCAGTAATTTTATTGAAAATGTAATTATACAACAATATTATTCATGAGTAAAGGTTCCTTCCAACTCTTAAGGAAACATTTTGGGTGATTTCATTCTTGCCTTCATACGCTGCATTACCACCTCCAGGATTAATAACAGCCCGACATCTTCTGGGCATGCTTAAAATGCATGGATCAACGACATCTTGTGTTAATAGATTTCATTGCTCTAATAAGAGATTTTAAAATTCAGGACGGGGTAGAATATTCGCCATAAACAGTGTTAGTCTTCTTTGGAACATATCCCAGACGTGCTCTATTGGGTTAAGGTCTGGTGATTGAGGAGGCCATGAAAATACATGAATCTGTTCATCAGTTAGCCAGTTTATCTCTCTCTCTCTCTCAGCGTGCATTGTCGTGCATATATCGTAGATCTGGCCCGGCTATACGTGCAAATGGTTGGACAACATGTTGTAAAACTTACCCAATGTATTGATCCACCTATGCAAAAGAGATTTGTTTTATGGTGCAGAATTATTCCGGCCCAAACCATTACGAAGCCTCCTCTAAAATTATGGACCTCCTGAAGGTGTCTGATTCTCGCTGCTTCTCCCCGTGCCAAACCCCTACTTTTTTGCTATTTGACCAAAACCCAAACCTAGACTTGTTCGAGAACAGAACATTATCCCATTCTACTTCCCCCACTCCATATGTTCTTGTGTCCCTCTTAAACAAACACCCATCCTGTATCATTCCAATAGCTCGTCGCAGTTCATTCCTAGTCAAATGTCGACGCTCCATATTCAGCTTTTGTAAACTAATGCGTTAGTACGGCCCTCGATAAACTAGTGACACGTTCAAACGTGAAATGCAAGCAAAACAAGTTGCCGCAGCAATTTACGTAACACTTAACTAGGCCGGGATAGGGCGTGGTAAGAGTGCTAGGCATCCGTCCTGGATGTTGATGGTTCGAATCGATTAAAAAAATAGAAGTCGGCTGCAGCCGGTGATCGGTACCTCTCCCGGTATCCTTCAGTGCTGGGGCAAAAAACGGCACTGCTGCCCTCACGGCGAGGAGAGGCGGTAACAAGCCACACACTTCACACACAGAGAGAGGTAGCACAAAGGGCCCAATATATGTGGCTCAAGTGCGTGCGGCCTACGACCCCCTCCTCACCCACAGACTTTATCCTTTTTAACACTTAACTAGTGAATATTACAACATCAAATAATGATAATAATACCTGCCCTGAAATCGCCGATTTTTTATAATGGCCAATTTAATCACAGAATACGCTAAAAGTTTATTTGGGCAAAAGTATCTCGATCGAAAATCTCCTAAAAAACGTATGTTCCTTAGACCATTTTGAGCAGTGTATTTGTTGTAAGAATTTATTGAATTATGAGTAATATTAATTTTTTAAGTAAAGGTTCGCCCTAGAACATTCTTCATGGCTGGCATAATTTCATATAATTTTTGGCAATTACCAGAACAATTGCAAACTTAAAATGCTATTCGTTACATACATATATTGAATGCAGTGTGGTGTGAGAATATTTCAAATAAATTGAAATTATTTTGTGTTATTTTTTTAAAAAATGTAGTATCGTACTACTAATATTCAATTTATATTCCAATATTGTCCGACCTGATTCTCTTGCTAAATTTTAAACTTCATATCATTCACGTCTGAAGTACTTTCACACTACATACTTTTGATTATTAATAGAATTTATTTACGATATTCCTTGGACATGCCTATGGGACAATGAATTTTTATTTCACTCATTTTATATCAGTAAATACATTTCACATATTTAGCTACTACTTTTATTTTATTCTATCAAAATTGTGCATGAAACAGCATCAGTAAATTATTTCACTATTTCCGTTGCCTTGCTTTATTATGCATATTCCCGCATACGTAACTATGATCCATATTATCAAGTATAAATCTTAAAGAACGTCCTTTTTTCTTTTTTAGATTAAATTAAGAAAATTATCTTTAGTAATTTTTACGTCGATATAAATTTTTGGTCAACCGTTTTACTCGGCTACGCAAAGGTTCTGTGCTTTGAAGGTTATGTTGTAACTTATAAAGGGGAAGTCATTATACTAAATGTATGGAGCGGTTTCGCATCGACAATTTTTTTTTTATATTACTTAGAAAAATAAAGAAGTTCAAACAATATGTTCCGGTTTTTGTTTGGGTAAAACCAAGAAACGAAGAAAAGCGTATTAATAGTGCTAAAGTGCTAGACTAGTTAGTATATTTTTGGTGAAATAAATAAATGTTCAATTTTAAGAAGCAATAAACTTTAATTGTGCACAAAAGTCATAATATACAATGACACCTACCTTTAACACTAAATAGTAAAATAGTTCACTGATGTTGTTTACCTGAATTTAATTTATCCGAAACTTAAAAGCTTCTAAATGTGTTTTACTTTATGTTCCTATAGCATGCTTACTTTAAAAAGAGAAAAACAAGAAAACGTAGGTACTCGCTAGAATTCTTATTTCTCCATCATTACAAGAAGAAGACTTTTAATAGATTAGATTTATTATATTTAAAAAAATATCAGTACATAATTTTATTGACGCTGAATTATCTTTAGGGTTATCTTAAAAGTCTTGTTTTTATCAACATGAAACCAGTGTCCGATATCTAAAAATATGTAAGCTGGATACCATTAGACGAAAATTAAATTAACTTCATAAATTAAAAAAAAATCTCAATTAGTAATAAACGTTTCACTTAATATTGGCCAAAGTAAACATACAGGCTAAGCGCTGAAACATTAATCGAGAAAAATAATATGTATAGTGCAGTTCAAGTTTTGAAGGAAGTATTGCTCGTATGGAGACCGTATCCCACGTTTCCAAATCTATTTAGGTAATTAATTTTCCATATGTTGTCGGTCTGAACACTATAAAGTTGCCAACTCATAAATTTCAATCTGTGAATTTGTCGTGGAAAGATTTGTATTTATGTTCAGTTATGTTCTTGTACGAATGTAGATAGAATACTGTTGATTATTATAGCACAGGCGTACCTAATCTAACACAAGGAAACATTATCCCTATTGTTGCTGTTAATCGTGTATTATTGTGCCTCATATAATGCTCGAGATGTGCCCATACCAGTTCAATGGGATTTAAGATACAGTGGTATGGTGGTAATCTCACAATGTTGTGTTCCTGTTGAGCGGCTCCTTCGTCAAGTGCATATTTTTTGTACTTGTTTCTTTTGTTGTGATACTATTTCCAGCACATAACGCTTTAATAAACCTTCCACAATGGAAACTGATTTGTTCGAAGATAAATACGTTATAGAAGACAAGAAAAACTGGTAGGATACAAGTGACACAGAAAGATGAACCGAAATTGACAAATGACAGATACAGCCACCAAATAATATATAGCAACAATCGCCGTTATAGAAAAGGATAGCCTTATATAAACACGTATAAAATAAAAAAGAATGGATATAGTCCTTTAAAACGAGCCTCACTATAGTAGCTTTATTTATACCGGGTGATCAATTGCATTCATAATTAAAGTAAGCTATGAATATTACAACTTAGTTGGCAACGCATATTTTTATAACCGTCAATGAAGTGTCTCATTAAATTATAACAACTGTCACATTTTTAATAGTCTAAAATTTTCAATTTAGAACAAAACTTTTTTTACTGGAAGCTATTTTAAAAACCATTCGTTTTCTTTGAACTTAGTTGTATTAACTATTTAAACATTCACTAAATCATACACTTTTAACAGCATTTTAAAGCAACATAACCTAAAATTATTATAATTGTCAGTTTGTGACACAGTGACATTACTAATTAAGCAGTGTGATAAACTTTAAAACACAAAGCCTACTCCAATTATAAATTCAATTGATCGCATGGGACAAGGTGATTGGGAAGAAATCCTCAATACTAAGAGGTGGTATTTTGGGACAAACGTGCACAAAAAAGCCTAATAGCCATATGGTCGAATATCAACGGCTACTGAGATAGCTATGAAAATATTTTTATTGCCAAAGTGTGAGAATTATATCTGAGCGGCCAGTTGGTCCTGGTCTTGCAGTGGAAGAAAAAATCGTGAATTTGGTAGAGCGTTGCCTGGAAGTAAGTACAATGCGCATTGCAACCCGTCTCCAAATGAATGAAAAAGTAGGGAGATCATTCGCAAAAATTGTTTGAAACCTTTCCATATTTAGCGCATCCGAAATCTTCATAACGGTGTTAATGCTTTACCGTTACATATTTGCAATTCGCTAAACAGAAAGCGTACACTTTACAAATGTATCTTGTTCGCTGATATAGCTACTTTCACTCGTGATGGGGTAAACAACTGTCCCAACGAACATCGTTGGTCAAATGATAATCTCCGCGCCACGGTGGATAGTAACATTCAACATCGATTCATCATTTACGGTTGTTGTGGTATGATTTTTGATTACTTCGTCTTTATAATGGAAAGTAAACTTTCATTTCATGTTTTTGCTGTCTATTGCAATTTATTTTTATTTTTAATTGGAGCAAATAAATAATAAAACAGGCGAAGATGGAAAATTAAAATATTGAAGTGTGATCGGCTCGAAAGAATATAATTTTTCTTAGTAAAACGGTGTTTAATGTGTTACTAGAAAAAGTACTTGTGCCGTAACAAAAAGAAATCACAGTTGTTTTATTTTATTTAGAACATGTTTTACTTATGGATGTGTTTGTGCTTATGAAAAAATGATTAACAAAAATTATGTGATTAGCCACCTTTAAAATTCCAATACTACAAAAAAAAGACATCAAAAAGCGTACTCAACGTTCTGTATATTGTACTTTTATTATAAATACAAAGTATTTTGACACGGTTTTACCTTCCCCGTTATATTTCATGTGCTAATTAGTCTTAAAAAGGACACAAATATCGAAAAGACGAGATCAAAACTAAAATGAATAAATACACTAAACCGCAGAGGAATAAAGGGGTTATGTTTGATTATATATAAACATTGCGCATCCTTGGTATGCAATACAGCCATATATAGAGAAAAAAAGTGGTGACGTCCATTTGTTTTGTTTGGAAACCTACGCAGTGCCGCCAACAGCGTAAAGTGGTCAAAAGAACGATAATTTTTATCATTTTAGGCGACGCTGTCTAGGTTTCCAATCAAAAGAAATAACCTATTAATTTTCTGCCATTCTGTTATTTACACGTGTTTGGATTTTTTCTTTATATTGTGTTAATTATTTTTAAAACTTGTAGTGTCGCCAAGAGCGTAAAGTGATTAAAATTCCGTATATCAATCATTTTACCGTTGGCGAGACTGGGCCGGATTTCAAACAAAATTGACGTCACACTTTTCTTCTCTATTATACATTTTGTTGTACATTTTAAATCAATGAATTTAATTTATTATTACCTTTCTGTTCTATCTTAGCAGTGCAATTATTATATTTGCTTTTAGCAAGAAACAAACAGAAATGTTATCTTATGATGCTATTTTCACTCTTATTTTAAACAATCTATAGCATCTGTTATGAATACGTAGCTTCTATGATAATTGTGTTACAGTGAGTGAGGTGAAGAAATAACAGACGCACGCACGCTTTCGCAACGATTGTACTGTCATTTCTTTTTGGAAGGAATAGACATGCGCGAGCGCGCCAAATTCAAATTGGAAACTACAGCATCATTCGAATAATTGCTTCTTGAATTTTAAAGGGCGCCTTTTAATACGTTTTTTTTTTATTATTTACATCGTTTGCACTGGACTTTTCGGGAGTTCTTACCAACCAATAGAAAGTTTAATTTTCGTAACACGTATTTTTTTAACTCCATCTGTTCGGTGAATAAAGTTTAGCGTTTCCACTGATTCTATCGTAACACCTGTCCAAGTAAATAAATAACTTAGATTAATAACGTAGATACAATCTCCCATTGCTATCTGTAATTAGCCCAGCCGTGTAACCAATTGCTATATCTTTCAAAATTTCCCTTTTAAGTGTACATTCGACCCTTAAAATTATGAAATTTAGTTGCTTAGAGATTAAAGGTTGTCCCGCTGTTAACTATGAAAAATATTACTAAAAGTGAAATATATTTTCCTCTTGTAGTATATGCTTCACAATTACCAAACACTGTTGCATATTCCAAAATAATTTTTGATGGTATCCAGCCTTATATATTTTACACACCATATTGAATTTACCACAAAAACTAAATACTGATAAGTGTGTTTAACGTATTTTGTAGTTCATGAAGGCCATATACCAAAACTTTATAGAGAAAGGTATGCAGGAAATGGCTGTACGAGCAGCTGAAGCGGCAATCAGCAATTCCACTAACACGGCGTCTGTTCCGAACGGTAAACTCCACCAATCGTGATGTTCCATTATTGCGGTCCGCCATAACAGTCACCTGAAGCCTCCCCTGATTCACTATAATCTAAGCTATGCTCACAGAAGTCTCATTCGGACGATTTTGAAACGCAATAATAACTTCCGCGATTACGCTAAGAATGAAAACGGATTGCCTTAGGAATTATTTTATTTGTGGGGTGTATTTGTTTTATTATTTCCGTAATCTGATTATTCAATCTGTTGCAAGCGGTTTTTAAATTTTTTCGATGCATGAACACTTACGTATTTGCATTTTGCGGCGGATATTTTTTACGGAATCATGTTTCCTCAAAAAATCACGATTTTCCACGGGAATGTTTTATAATGGATTGAAAAAGTAGTAAGTGCTAATGCCAATGGATACCTACTTAAAAGAGAGTACTTACTGATTCTTATATTTATTATTTATATGCTGAACAAATACATCACATACGTCCAATATATTTGGAATGCGCTAAATACATATAATGGCATTATTTTCTTTGTGAGCGTAGCTGTAAGATTATGACAATGTGATACATTTTGGGCAATGCTGGTATTATACAATCTTTTGTTTTTTTAAATGTAAATATGGTCTTGGTAATAAAACATTTTTGAAAACAACTACTGACATTAGTTTAAGATTTTCACATACAACGGTTATTTTATACTATTTTCTAACACTTTTATACTCTCACTGTTGTGTACAGCTTGCAGCAATGTGAAAACAATAGAAATTAATTCGCCGTTCATACACATGTGTTTTTAGCAATTTATAAACCGTTTATAATCGTTATTATATGTTTTATTTTTATTTTTGCAGTACTGAAATATTAATGAATTACTATATTTATATTTTTGTTAATGTATGACATAAATTTTATAATTTCAAGTTTATATTTTTCTTCTTATAAATACTAACATTGCAAAAATTGGTTAAATGTAATCCAAATAATCACCTAAGTGCCTATGTGTTTTGGTCTTATTTATTATTGTAGTTGGTAATTATTTAAGTGAAATAACTTGCAGTGTTATGGGATATTAATGTTCGAAACTACCATACCAATAATTACACTATTCGTTTAAATATTTACCAATCTCGTTATGTGTAATTTATTGTCTTTACTATTAATTATCATGTAACTGTGTTATAATAATAAAAAAAGGTTAATAATATTGTAAAGTTAGTTGTAGTTTTCCATCAGTATGTTTTACAGAGCTTGTGATGTCGAAGAAGATAATATAAAAATAAGAGACACTTATTATATACCTTACCCGTAATATTGAATGTAATAAAGCACAGGTCATACATATATCTAGTATATCTCTCTATAATTAACGCAAATATATAATGAAAGTGGATAGGAATGTTTTGGAGTACCGCCGGACGAGAATCGCTCTGATCAGATGCGAAATGAAAATCCATTATGCGGTTATCAGAAACATCGTGTTTTGTAGTTATAAATTATTTATTGAATGTACAAAGGATACATATTAGGGCTCAAATTTAAAAGCAAAATATTATTGTTACAAATTTTTGAATATAAAAACATGTAATGTACATTTTTTTGGGTTTGTAATAAATTCATATTTTTATATTGTATATTATTTCGTTTATCTATGTACCTGGACGGGGGAAGAACACAAAACGATGCTTTAGTGACGTAAATGTATATCCTCACTTACAAAGGGTTTTTTCCGCTATGTCTTTAAATAATTCCTCGCGAAGAAGAAAAATAGTAAACAAAATATAAAACAGAACGTTATTTTAAGGCTCAGTCGCTATTTCGTATTGGTCGTTCATATGTAAACTATATCGTGTAATCGCCTTTTATAACAAGATGCACGAACTCAATTGGGGCAAAATAGCTCTGAGTTCTGTTCCAACACGCAGTTTCCTGACTGTTTATGTTCACGTGAGCTAATCAGAAAACATTTCAGTTCTCAAGGACTCCAATCTGGTGTTCGATTCGTTCACGTCACAACAAACCCTCAGGGAATTGCGTGTTGGAACAAAGCTATTACCAAAACTTGAGCTGAAGCCGTGGCATCGACCCAGTGACTTCGGTGACGTTATGTTAACCATAACCCTACCGCCAGGAGGTGAACGTTTTAAATTTAATCTTTAAACATTCAATTTATTGTCAAATAACCAATATTACGCCTATTATGTCAGATTGGCTGCAGTTACTCTATAATTTATTGTAATAAGTAAGGGTACGAAACAAAAGGGCTTATTCTAAAAACTAGAATAGCTTCTAGAGATTAGGGCTGTGCGATATTGGGAATTTAATATCGATAATCGATATCATCCGGATATCGATGTTCGATATATAGATATTTGTAATATCGAACATAGATGTTTTTAATATCGAAAAGATTATTAGATCATTTTCATATTACAATGTATTTTATAAGAAATAGCAACATCTGTGCACCAGTAGCAACTCTCTGGTGCATCGTACAATTCTTCCATTTCTTTCCAATGAAAATTATGGAACGAATCGGCATTATTATATAAATATCATTCATCCACACGATATCGCAGTAATGTGTAGGTGCAGACGGAAATATATTTTTTTCTTTGTAGTGGGTATAATGAAGACTTAATATGGGCTGTGTAAATAATATTTAATTATTCGTCCATTTATTTTATTAATGGTGATTTGACTAGTGCAAAGAATATGGATCAGCTAATAAAAATATACTAGCTATTAATTTATCGGATGTAAACATTGAGCAAATTTGGTATCAACAGGATAGCAGTCCCGCACTTAATAGCTTGATAACGCATGTTATTGTTGGCAAGCGTCTAGTATGTATATCTACTCAACACTCGAATTCGTCCAAGGGATACAAATACGATACATTATTCTACAAGTCTACAAAATAAAACTTCATTTTCATAAATCGTTTAATAGCTAGAAGCATATGTAATTATGTATACAGATAATGTAGGTACATAAAGTTTGAAAGAAACAGCTGAAATAAATCTAAGATTGTCAAAAAATATCTGGAAATGAATTACAATAATTTCTAACAAATTTGAACTAAATGCGAATTATAAAAATATTAATATTTTATAAAATATTAATCCAACCACCACATCACATATATGTAATATATCTATATACCTTTTTATATAAATCTTAATTTGATTTCACCTTCAACAGACAAAACACATTCAGTGGTCGTTTACATATTCAGAAACTGCAAATGCGTAGTTGATAATCTACAGATATACCTTTAATTATTTTATTAATAGTCCTTCTATAGGAATTTTTACATATAAAAAATGTGCGCTTGATTCTTCATATATATAGTTTCAACAAACAATAATTGAAACAACTGGTAAACATCAATAGTTAAATTTATTTGTACAAAATATGTAGAATACAGTTAAATATTTATGTTAAAAAGGTACAAGTAATGTAGTGCGTTTGTGTTCAGCGTGCAAATGTTCATGCAATTTTTTTAATACTGTTTTCCTCTTTGCGATATAAAACAGACATGAGTATAAAAAATTTTTGACGCTTAATTTCTAAAAAAATTTCCATGTATATATGAATGTAATTTTAATACAAATACAGGATCTCATCAGACAAAGGTCACATACAAAATGTGTATCTGGTGCATATTTTTCCGATCGTTCAGACATTTAACATGTTTATACAAATTTGGTACTTTCAAAAGTTTCGGTACACACTCATACATTTTATCAATGATCACATCTGTAGTGAAGCGCAGAGAAAATCTATTGTTTTTAAAGACAAATCATCAGTTCTGCACTGCTACTGTTGGAAATTTGCGTAATTAAAGATGGTTATTTTAAGCCGATTTGATTAAGTCAAAATCAACAAAATTAACAATTATTGCTTGCCTATGGGAGGACAGCATAGATTTTCTTAAATATGTGTACAAAATATATATATATACATTAAAACTGTGAATGGTACTTAAATCCCTATGACTCTTTTATAATAATAAATTGTACATGCTTTAATTGTGTAATAAATTTATCGAAGGAACACAAATATACTTAATAGACACACGGGGAGTTGCTTTATTCACCAGACATCCACCAACAGATTACATGTTGGATGAATATATGATGGAAAATTATGAATTGATAAATCAATTGATTAGTTCATCAAACATACTGTCTTTATTTATTAATTTGCTTGTACATATATATACAGGTTACATGTAACTTATCACTGCATTTACTCAATATTTTGTTATATTTAATGGTAGTATCCGTAACTTCAGCACCAGCCGCCGCACAGCGGGCCGAATTCAAGTTTATGCCAAAAGCATTCCGCATTTATTGGATCATTTTCAGGTTAGTAACACAACCACTGTGACCAACTGATATAATTTAAGGGGCGACATTTTCAGTTACGTTGTTCTCGGGATTTGTTGTTCTTTCGGTAGATATACTCTATCCGTATTAGTATCGGATACAAATATGTATGACGTGCGGGGTGATTAAGAATACAAAGGATTCTACGCTTGCTATTAGCCAGAAGACAATGTACCAGTAAGTAATTATATGATAATAAAATCTTATCGTTTTGAAAAGTTGACGATATATTCTCTTTGAAATTGGAAATTTATATGTGCAAAAAATATATTAATGATTTTGAAGAAATTCTATTGTTTGTATTGCTGAAAATGGCCAGTCAGAAACTCTAAAATTATAAATAACTAGCTTTAATACAGATTGCGCCATCTATCGATTAATAATTGCATATTCAAAATGTAACCTAACCTCTACAACATAATAGCTTTGTTTTGGTTTCGAAAAATAAAGATCCTTGGATGTCAGACGCAAGCGCAATTGATGAAAAGCGTTCTGGTTTTGTGAATATCCGCAGCAATTCAAGATGTTTTGCATCGACGCATTCTGTCCGGCGCAGTTTTATAACACCTTCAGATTTAGGGATTTAGGAACCAAAACAAAGCTAATATAAAAAAATAAAATGCACTCGTGGAAGTACGCTAAGTATGATAACGAGATTCTCTGCAGATCAGAAAAGATCGGCATCTTGGTTCCTCTTATTGTATTTCTTAGTGTACGTTTATGTTAAACAGTTATGATGGCGATGACAGTTTTTGGTATCATGACCATCACGCACTTTTGGCCAGCTAGATTTTTCTTGCGACACACTGTCGGCCACTGAAACACACTCTTCGTGATTTAGGTAACAAAATAGCTTTGCGATGTACTAAATATAACCACATATAATAAATATCAATGAGTTGTTTACCCCTCCCTCATTCCGAATTCATCAGCCTCACCAAATGAAAATCTGGTGACATGATGAATCCACCATTAATCTACCAATGAACAGAGAAACTTATTTTGATGGCATCACTAACAAAACCAATCATTAGATGCAGTTAGGTAGTCATCGGTGATTAAAGCAACTTCCGTATAATAACCGTGAACTGGTTTACAAAAATAAATTCTTTGATAAGTACTTATCTTATTGTATATTATAGCCTTTGTTGTTAAGTTTCACGTTAGAATCAGTTCATCAGCGAAGAACTTGTCAATATACACTCTGTACGTTTCGCACACATCCAATTCATAACCTCTTCATAATTAACTGACGTGCAATATCGATCACTATATGTGACAAAAGTCAAACACCTGTATATAATATACAGGTATATTTTAATATAATTTATGTATTATATAGTTTTATGTTTGAAGGCATTAATTACATACAAAGTGTAGGGATGGCGATAATATATATTTCACTCTGTAAATAGAGGTACATTTAATATTTTCAAATAACAGTACTATAAATGTATAAATATTCTTTTTTTACACATTTAACTACTATACCGTCATGATATTTTAAACCCATTTTCCATTAGAATTATCGCGGCATGGATTTATTGTTGAAGAATATTGTTGGAAAGCTTCAATTGTTTTCTATAAAATTTTTTATATTGTATATATTTATTTTAAAATTCGTTACACAGTGATTATTCGTATTACAGGGCATTTTATTTTAAATTTTCTGTAAAAATCTTTTTTTTTGTTTTGTATTAAAGAAATTATTGTTTTTAATCGCATGCGCATAATCCAATGTCATTAGGCAAATGCAAGATGAATTGGAATTGTGTTAACAAACACATAGAGAGGGAATATTTACTCAGCATTAAAAACTATTTTAGTCAAAAATATCATATGTGCAATAGTATTTAAGATCAAATCTCAACCTGGAGCGCTATTCTGCACCATTTAACAATATCGCTATAAGTCATATAGTATAGCTAAATATACAAGGAAATATACGGGGACATGCCGTATAGCGATATCGCTACATGGTGCAGAATGGCGCTCCTGTTTATTGTTATCACGATCAAAGATTTTTATATATATACTAAAGGGCATCCATAGGGCGGGTTTACGTATTATTTTCCTAATCTACCTTACGGCCACTGATTATGGGGTACGGTCAAAGAAAAATTGTATATAAGGGAACCCGGAGTATCAACGAACGCAAGGTGGAAATACAGAAATGTGGTACATAACATCTAATTTAGGGATTGCGTGTAAAGATGTTACATGTTACTTTCGGTCATTTCCTCTTATGCAGATTCTATTAATAAAAAAAAAACAGGGGCTTTGCGTTTTTGCGTTAAATAATATTCTACGTATAATGTTTCCACCAGTACCTCTTAAATATTATATACACCTTCAATCTAACCGACTTTGCGTATCTTTAGTTCAAGGCATTACCACCATAGAGAGCGCCACCTTACGGTACTATTTGTATATGAGCAGCTGGTGATCAGTAATATACATTAGTTGTGTTTAAATTCCGTTCAATGGTATATGGAACGCTGGAGCCACTGTACTTCCGTTTTACGTCATTTTAAAATCACACGAAAATTGTTGGGGTGAAGGACCGAATAGACTGCAAGTGTATCATTATATAGGAGGCCGTGGTTTCCAACAAGAAGTATTTTAAAGTTGAATAATTGTTTCCCATTTATGTATCCGTTAGCATAGCTTTGATGTACACATCAGGCACTAGGCTGATATTTTGGGTGTGCATACTGATTATAAGTAGTTTTCAAAATAATTATCGCAATAGTGAAAGTGATATTTGGAATTTGATCCCTTGTTCAATAACCCAAAATAATAATTTATTACCAGTTTATTCAGGACTAATGGAAATGGGGTCTTTTAATATTCATATCATTTAATGGTGATCTCTTCAAATTTTGCTCTCATTAAACATTAGTAACAGTATCACGCACTCGTAAAATTCATAAGGTTTCTTTTTTCAATAGGTGAACACATCAAATTGACACTTTACACATTATATAATATCCTCTTAATTTATTAGATTAGATTGGATTAAGCGACGAGTATATACTTGTATATAAAAAAAGTAAATCACATCTTAATTTACCAATCTACATCAAATGAGTTTCGATTATCGCTCGACAAAAGTAATAAGACACAAAAATAAGAAAGTTGTCTTATTATGATCGATTTTCAAAACTCATACAATATAATAAGTATAAAACTTTTAAATAAGTTTTCGTTCCGCCCTTTAGCTTTATATATACCTTTATTCAAATCAGTATATAAAAGCTTCCCAATGCTCCCTTATTCTTCCTTAAAAGCCAATCACGCTCATCCCTACTGAATTAATAATGCTTCTTCTGTATATAATAGATATCTTGATAATTACTCTTTCTATAGTCGTTTCTTTAATCGCCTATGTTAGAAATTTGATTTAAATCACTAAAATTTATTATTAATACCTAATCCTTGGCCCCTTAATTTACTGCCACGTCCTAGATGAAAATTAGTACAATAAGGGTACAATATAATACCACTGATATTGTTTAATAACCCTTAATGATTAATTAGCAGCAGCTGAAAAAAAAATTCTCCACTAAATAAAAACAAAGGGATTAATAAATTATATATGTGTCATGTTTTAGATAAAAGAAAATGTATCTGTTAAAATTGGTTATTTTACGTCATGGTGTATCTATACTCCGTTCGCACCTTAGAAGAGAGTACAGCGTTTATGGGAATACCTCATAGCGTTGCCGTTTTAATAAGGTGATGATATAAAGAAAATGTCACGCAAGTAAAACATAATAGGATAAACATAAAGAGAAACCGCTGTGGGTAATAATTTATGATAAACAAGACACAAGATGGTCTTGGGGGCCATTTTCACTCTGTTCAATTTTTTGAAAATATCGCGCAGTAGGAAGTGAGATAGGTATATATCAACAGAACCAGAAAGGGATACAAATAGTTCCATAAGAGTCTGTACTGTCTTCGAATGTGCGAAGGGACTATACGTACATATATGTATTTAAATCAATATGTGTGATACGTCCAACCTTTTGTATATATATGGAAATGTTGCTAGTAAAAATATCAAAGCTAGTTCGAAAATTAAGACAATGTAAAGAAACCTAATTCAATTACACCCTACAGAAACAATTTTTTAATAATCAATAAAAAATAATCTATCCCATGTACTGATATTAAGAGTAATTATTAAGATAAATGCTTCACCGAATAAGAAATATTTCTGTAATTACAGGTAGTGGTAATAATATGAATAAACTTTATAATAATTCTATATAATTTAAATGTAATAAATTGAAAGCTTATATTTAATTTGTGCTTTTTCCAATACGGTTAAGGGATTTTTACGCGAAACATACAATCGGAAAACCTTAGATTTAATTGTTTATTTCCTTTTTAAAATCTTTCTATTGAGTAAAAACGAACGGAAAAGAATAATAAACAATAGAATACAGTTTTCCATCGCGTTCCTCAAATAGCATCCAATCATCTTTCCGGTAATTCTCCTTCGTATTTATCCAACCCCTTTTTGTTCTCAACAAATTCGTTTTGAATATCACAATAAAAGTTACACATCTCCGGAATGCTGTTACATACTCGGGAAATCTATAATTTCCCCGAGTTGCATCACTAGCCCATTTATAATGTATTTAGAGATATATAGCATTGAATATTTTTGAAAATTCATACTTATATCCTCGAAAATTTTAATAATAAGGCATTGAAATATACTTACAGTTACAGATTTATGCATGATGATTATTAAATAATTAATAGCGTAAAAAGTGGATATGGGCGAAATAATTTGTTGACATTCAGTAGTTTAGGCAATTAGATTTAAAAAACGTCTTTCACGGAAATTTATTTGAAAATATGAGATCAAAATATAGAATGCCGTCACAATTATATGGTAGAAATGGAAATAGAAAAAAAAATAAACAAGGGTTTAATTTGAAATTGATATATGTAGGTCGTTTTAAATAAAATCTGTAACAATATCAACAAATAATTTCTTACGTGATTATCGCAATCAATGAGAGGAATTTACAAAAAATATATGGTATGCAATAAATAAATGGAATGTAGAAACAAATTCGATGTGATTCCATGCGCATGACGATGAAATCATTTTCGCACGATAATCAGGCTCAGTGTAAATCGACCATGATATGTACGTGAGGCTATGACTGTACTAGCACGTGCCACCTGCAAATCTGCTCCTGTTGGAATTCCTTCATGTCCATCCAGTGGGCCAGCTCCTCTGCTCCACTAGAATTCAAACCCAGACTGAACCAGCCTACCATCTCCTTCTTCTTCGTAACTCCCTTTCTGTTATAGACTGACACCATTAACGTAACATCAGCCAGTTGAAACAAGGCGACCTAAATGGAATGGGTGATCGTACAAAAATTGGATCATCGATATACGCTGTTTTAGTATTACAGTAACGAAAAGTCAACATTTTAAAATAGAAGCGAAACATATGTATGTATGTGGTAAATAAGCGCCGTATAGTAGTCGATGTAACATACATATGGTATTAAACAAATTGTCACAAACTTTGTGTGGGTAGGGAAGATGGCCGCAAATATGCAGAAAAATCTTAATGAACATAGGTAGGCAAGTGGAAATGCGAAACTTGTTGCGTTTACACCACTTTCTTATTATGTATAAACATACAGAGAATGCAATTTATGAACAAATTCCGCCCTTAAAATGTGACACATTCTTTTTAATACGGTGGGCCAACGGTGG
>JARFOC010000355.1:501266-513119 GCA_031763485.1 Osmoderma eremita | reverse complement strand
TGCACCTTAATCAACACTGAAAACACTGAATCATTGCTAATTTAACCGAATCTGTAGCATTAATAATAAGAATGTTAACAATAGTGCTCCGAAATTTTTGAACATACTGTATAGTAGTGGGGTTATTTTATTCGATATATCTGTGTTTTCCCTATTTTTTCCTAGATTTATTAATCTTGGACACTCTTTGATTGTCTTTAACCTATCTCAACAGAATTTTCATTGCAATTACAGAACACTTAATATATAAACTAAATCTCTAACCTAAAAAAGTAACATTGTTAATGCATAGAGCTAGGAATAAATACTAAAAACTAAGTGAGCATATTATTAGTATAACTAAAAGTGCCAGTACTATAGGTACGCAATATTTAACTTACATCTGTTCAATATTAACGGCAAAGAAGGAATCATTACAAAGTAACTCCATGCGAATCTTATACCGCAAAACATAAATAATACAAACAGGTTTGTGCATTAAACATGCAGTAGTTAAAACCGCTAAAAATGCGATAGAAAAGATGGGTTTAAAATGGTGTTATTGCTCCTGTACGTTTGATTATTTTCCGTCCCCGTATAACGCAACGTTGCAGCACAAAGAACCAGCGGTATGGGAGAAGAAGAAGAAGACGAGGGTAGAGACTATATGCGGTACGCGTCGTGTTTCAATGCCGCATATGGCAGGATAAATCTAATGAGAAAGTTTTTGTCGCTCACTCTCCGAGAACAGTTGAACTTCTGGGAAACATCGCAGACGGTCATATGGTATACTCGGTTGGAATCGCCAATAAAGAAACAATACGTAGATATATATACAGTGTGTAACAGTTAAGTTATTGATGACGTAGATACGCGGTATACAGTATGTTAAGGGATACTATTGTTGAGTCTGTACGTATTGTAACTACCCCCGCCCCCCGTGATGATTTTTTCTATCCTATTTCATAAAAGATAATATTTTAGTTATAAGTTGCGAAAGCCAATTGTAACTTATCTCCCCTTTATTTATTTTTTTATTACAATTGAACAACCTATCAATAATAATTTGGGTGAAGTTTATAATGGAAGGCAACTAGAAAAAGAATTAAGTAAAATTAATTAAGCCCTTTAAATAAAGGTTATAACTATTCAAACCGCCCACCTAAAATGATTGTTATATAGAAGAATTTCGTGTAAGCATTATTGAAAACAATTGTAATTAAACATTCCTCAATGTTTGATACCACCAAAAACTCTTACTTACAGCTTGACACCTCTCTCTCCCACATTTTCTTGTGTATATTAATAACTTTTCTTGTCAATCATCACACGAATTCAAGATTTATCGAACAAATATTTCATCTAAATCTGGAATTAGCATAGATACATGTTTATGAGGATTATTGCTTCCATTCACCACCTTCAACAAGAGGATTCCATCTCTTCATCCTTCTTAAATTTAATATTACAATTTAGAACTCTCAAATTTTGACTATTTTACAATATTCGATTACATAAAATAAATTTAAATGTCTGTAACATCATGTGCTTATAACTTTGCAACTACACATAATAAATCTTTAAATGGATCATTATCATGTTTACCGGGGATTTTTGACAGTGGTTTTTGACATTTCTATGCCAAATAGAAATGTTTCTCTAGCCCTTCGCTCTTAATGAATTTATTGTGTTTTGTACTTCCCTCTAAATAAGAGTTTTCCTTTTTGATCTAATTTTATCATTGAAATTATTTAACTTCCCTTCTGATATACACATACAGGCTGTACATAAATGATGGTACGCTCCATTACAGTATACATTATACATACATCGAGAATATGCGAGGAAATGGAAGTTAAATAGTGTTATTTCCAATAGGAACGACTACTTATTTTAATATTCTGAAATACCATCTAATCTGGAATTACGTTCCGCACAAAAATATAGATATAGCAGCGGCAGGATAAATATCGATGCACATGATTTATAACGTCACACTACCAACTGTACAATGTGAATTTGTCCATTTTTAAAATACATGTCAACGGGGTTACAATAAATAGTTTAACATATACATAGTTAGAGATTACTCCACTTTAGCACAAATTATCAGTTGCACTAATTAAATAATTATTTTAAGCGCCTATTATCAATTAACGCAATTCGACTTTCTTCTATTGGTATTCGTGTACGCCGTTGTCGATAGTTGTTTGTTGTTTCTGTTATGAAATATTGTCCGACATTGGTGCCGTTCGTTTAGCTTATTGTTTATTTAACAGCTTTTTTCTTTGCTATATTACTTATTTTTTAAAAATTAGTTCTTATCTCAAGTAATCACGTTTCTTGGCGACTGTATTACAAGGGTATTACGCTAAAATGCTGAAATATTTAAACAAGTCGAATTTAAACTACAGGCATGAAGTACTTAAGAGCCGTGAAGGGAGTCACCCGTATGGATAGAGTAAGAAATGAGGAGATCAGGAAGGAACTGAGCGTTGAATCAATAATTAGTGTTATCGAGAGGAACCTACTCAGATGGTTTGGACACCTAAACCGCATGAGCGAGAAGCGACTAGCTAGACTGATATGGGAAACGAAGGTGCAAAGCAAAAGAGGACAGGGGAGGCCAAGGAAGACCTGGAATGATGAGGTGGCGAAGATCCTGGGTAGGAGAGGCAAGTCGTGGATAGAAGCCAAAAGAATGACACGAAGTAGAAAGGAATGGGCAAAGTTTGTACACACAAGTTAACCAGAAACTGGAACTGAAATACCTTACACCTTCCGGTAGAAAGGTCTTAATATTTTAGAACATCTCATTACACAGAATCGTCTGTTGCAAATTTTTAAAAATGGAGACATATTTCATTGATGCTTTTGGTCTGTAGGGATTATTTTAAAATGAAATCGGTTTTGGTTGGAGAAAAAATCATCCTTGACAAGAATTGAAGGAATCGCCACATATAGCAAATGCAAGACTCAATTTTGTTTTCCAAGAGCGACTACAGTGATTGTGATAACAGTTAATAAACTATAATAAATAAAATAGAAATGCCTGTGATTTTATTTGTTGCAATTTAGCGTAGCATTTTTTACATAATTAATGGATCCATAGTTTTCATTATACACATTCATCCTCAGATGAATGTGTATAATGTTATGTTTAATACTCAAAAAAATTTACATTTTTCTCACAAAAAATATGCTTTCTCGATGTAACTTGCAAAAGCAAATAAATTTTACTTTATACCATGTTTAATATATCTCTCATTTCTTTCATACCCTCTTAGGAGTACCATTATTTACAGAGGAATGCCGCTAATTTAATAAATTTAATAGAAAACATCCATGATAAATAACATAACCTAATATTTATTTATTCAAAACGTGTTTTGGCAACCAGGCCATATAAGACGTCATTCACAATCAATGATGTGCATCGATCTTTATCCTGCCTGTTTATAGATAGGTACTGCATAAGTAATTTGAAGATTTGTTAGCGGCCACACCGTTATACCGGCACTTAATACCACAGACTATTATCAATTAGGTCGAACGTCGTACAACTTCGTTCAAATTCCCCCGAGGATAGCAGTCCTTAACGTACTGTATACAGGCAATTTGTGTCTGGTGTCTTTAAGATCTTCAATTAGCTCTTTTTTAGAAGAAATACGAATCCCTACTTAATTTTAACCGTTCGTTTTAGCTTAGTCCAAGGGCCAACTTCAGGAAAATATATTTCTTTGTCAAGAATTTGAAACTAGGACCCTGTTGGGGAGTAATAACTAAGAAAAATATCTCTAGAATTTCTTTTACGCTATTTATAAAGAGATGCAAAATGAAATTGGATTTCAAATAAATTATTGTTTGCTTCAATTGCTTTGTTTCAAAATAAATTAATCACGTTTAATGTATTAATTATAAAAAACTGGGACATTTGTTTTTTCCTCTGAAATATTACGGCAAATGTTAATACCAATTGAAAGCTTCATTAGCTGTTACGATGATGTTAATAAACGGGCAGCATTGTTGACGCACATTGACTAAAAGGTCCACGGAGGACGATTATTATACTTGTGTAATTCTCTATTGAAACAATTTTTTTTTCAGTTGCCGCTCGCAAACACCACGTGCGTAATAATCAAAGGCCGGGATATATTGTGTGATGACATCACAACGATGCACAGTAGCATTCTGGCTGTACAGAATACAATTTACAAGTACATATACTTATTTGTATATTTCACGTAAATTAACCAATATTATTCGTATTATTTTGTTTATGGGAAAAAATAAAAATCCAAGATGTTTCAAAGGTATAAAATCTTTGGAAGTAGATTATCATAGATAAAAGGTCAAAAAGGCATGGATGACTAGTGAGAGTTTTGAAAACTGGCTACTAAAATTAGTATGCACCATAGAAAAAATAGCTTCCATTACTGACAACTGTCCTGCACATCGCTCTGAAATTTACGACAAACTGAAAAGTATACAGCGTTTCTATTTTCTTCCAAACATGACCTGGGAATTTCAGCCCATGGACCAGGGAATAATAGAAAATGTAAAATTTCATTAAACAAGAGCAACAAACTGGTTCATTAAAAAGTCAAAAAAAAAAGGAAAGACATACAACTCAATGACCGATTACAAACATATGAAGAGAACACGCAAGCACCAACTCGACGTAAAGTGCATAGTTCTTTTATACAGAATATGCCACCTACATTAAATGCAATTCTTGCTGCTGTCAATGCTGATGATGATCTCGCCAACTTCAGTCGACAACTTTACATATATTGTTACACGATATGGGTTTCGAATTTAAAAAAGTAGGACGTACTCATCGAACGAGACGACATTATTCGGTGGAGGCACAAATACTTACCAGAGATCAAGAAATTTTGAGAAGAACATACAATTGGCTATTTGACATTTCTGTAACTTTAATTATTTCTGATCGAACTATAATATATACTGATGAATCATGGGTGAATACAGGGTATGCAGTATATAAAACTTGGACAGACACTACAATTCCAAATAGTCGATATGCTTTTATCCAAGGATTAAGTACTGGTTTGAAATCCCCAACCGGTCTTGGACCTCGTTTTTTATTAGTTAATGCTGATGATGATAACGGATTTGTTCCTGGTGCTGAATATACATTTCTCTGTAAGAAAAATACTCCTGATGTTCATCATGATATGGGTTCATTTTCACTTTACCACTGCGAGTTAAATCCCATTGAAATGGTATGGGCACAAGTCAAAAACTGTATAAAAATTTTGATGATTGATAATTGGCAAAATTACATCAAACATGTGAAAAATATTGAAAAGGAAATGTGGCTAGTGGATAATTTGTAAGATGACATTGAAGAATTTATTATTCATGGAACAGATTCGTCATCATCTGAAGATCAAACTGGTTCATGGACTGACTAAAAGCTGAAACAAGACATATGTGTGTGTAATTGCTACTCCTTTCTTAAATATTATTGTATTATGGGGATTTGTATGATTCCAGCTATTTTTGTTACAAAAGTGGAAACTGTTATTTGTTAAATTATTTGTTACTTTAAATTTTATAAATTGTATAATACCCCAATTCCTAAATAAATATTCGAAATGTAAATTACGTTAATGTTGAGTAATAATAAATAAAATTATGGGCTTTTTCACTGATTCTTAAGTAAAACAAATGTTTTTATATTTTACTGTTTTCCTCAAAATATGCATTTTAACTATGAGAAACCCAAATAATGGAACCGGAAGTAATAATGTACAGCTGATTCGACGATTTGGCAACGGTGTATCGAACTCTCATAAGCTCTGTACTGCATTTAGAGGTTGAGACGATCTATAGAAACAGTTTTCTTATTTTATCGTAAGGAATTATGAAAATATTCGAAATTGAGGTTTTTGACCGTTTTCATTTTTTTTAATCTCACAAACCACTGAATAATAAATGTTACACTAGCATCAGCATAATTCTACTTTCTGAGCAACTTTGTCCATTTAACCGATTCTCTATCTTCAGTATTAAAAATGTTCCCCATAGGAAATGAGCAATCTGTATACAAACTTAAAAAATTGAAACCTGAGACTTACATCGTTAGATAGTGCGTAACGTAACGAAGAAGGTGTGCAATGCGGAGAAGTGAAAACGAATACGACCAGAGTGTTACCAAGGTAACACAGGTAAAAGAACAGTCGAGAATATGGGAAGAAATCAATAACACCAACAGAACAAAAGGTAAAAGATTTCAGGTTTTTCGAAAATTATTTTGATGGATGCTTGTCAAAAATTATAAAAGTTTACGTCACACGGGCGCATTCTAAATCTACCCGGAGAACTTTACTTTTTTCACGTGAGATTTTCAACGTTGTTAGTGTATGCTTCTCATTCCGTATTTGTTAATAGCCAGAATCCTTTTACCATCCCTTGCAGTGTTCAAACACCCAATTCCTACTACACCATCTTAAATATACTGGCACATCTTTATGACTGACACTTTCGTTTCTTGTTCAATCTAACTTTCCTAACATTCTTTTACCCCAAACCCTTCATGTGAATTTGATTCCAAGTCCATCCAGTTCTACTTTCGCAAAATTATTCTTATTCTTGTTTGAGCGTCGTGAAGCAATTATTTACATAATTTTCTTTTGCTAAGAACCTTATCTGAAATGTATTAATTAACAAGAAACCGTATTTATTTAGAAGCCTATTCGCATTGGGGAATATCGAAGGCAAGAAGAGTATTTCTTTTTTAACACAACTTCATCGGTCGGTATTTATCTGTAATTAAAATTTGTTCCGGAATGTAAAACGATATTTAACCAGTTTCCGGAAATATTAATTTCAACTCACGACTTTAGAGCGGTTCATGATATTAAAGCACAAAAAAAAAACAAACAAATTTCTACCAAATAAATAAAAGTATTAATACGCGCTTACACTTTCTACAAGAATCAGAAATGTTGCAAAATGTATTCACACACTGAGAAGTCCGAGTGTTTGGGAGAGACGATGTTTGCACCATTTTGATACAAATTCTTACAATTTGAACCAATTTTTAGATGAACTTAATTCAAAATCATAAAGCTTACTTTAGAAAATGAGAATAATAATGAACTTCCATTTTTAGATACCCTAATAATTATAAATAAGGATGGGTTAGAATTCGACATATACCGGAAGAAAACCAATAACAGCGGATTCAAATCATTGCTTTGAGCACGAAGTTGCTAGCTTTAATTTTCTAGTTCATCGCTTGTTAAGTTTTCCACTGACAAGTGACAGAATTAAATTACATCATACAAATCGTTGAACACAATGGTTCTCAGAAGGATATGGTAAACAATCTCGTGGAGAAATATATACATGTCGCACAAATCTGGCACCTCAGTTATTAAGGCAGTCAATTTGTGTAACTACCATTTCATAAATCGACTAAAAACCAATCAAAATTTACGCATCGCGTACAAAACAAATGATTCTTTAAACAACCTTTTAGAAAATGCCAAAGATACGTACATCAGAAATTTATGAATAGATTGTCAAGAGTGTAATGTAAATATATGGGGCAAACAAGGCGACCAATTTTAACGCGTTTTAAGGAGCACATTACTCATATTACAGAAACAGGTTACGGCATAGCAACAGACAATCTTAGGTTAGTGAAACAAGTCCTTAATCTCGGAGAATTAGATAATTATAAGAATATTTGTATTTATAGGATTAAACACAAGGTTATGAATTCTGACAAAGGACCCATCCCGCATTGTAGTTTACACGAACCCTTAGAATAAATTGTATGGCAAACAAATTTATAACAAATGTAATATTCTTAATTGTGATGTTATTGATTTAGGTAAGTTAATATGTTAATTACATTCTTGTATTTGTTTCTCCTTGTGTTCATAATCCACAATATATTACCTATAGCTTGTCTTTCATTGCAACAATATTTACTCATTGTAATTAATTTGACCTGCCCTGTTAGATAATAGACATATTATTTTTAAGTATATTGTTATGGTTCAGTGAGCGTGACGTAGTTCGCTTAATGAACCGGTACGACTGGGTAGTATATATAGATTATACGCGGGAAATTAGTGTTATTCAAGTGGTGAATATCTCCCAGAATGCTACGTCTAACATTATTCTCCTTCGTAGATTCTGCTGAGGACGGATCCGGAGTTCTTCACTCATTAGGGTATTTCTGTTTTTATTTTTTACTATTTCAAGCCACCGTATCCTATTACTTGATAAATGTCGTCATAAGCATTCCCCACAATTTCTGGATTCAAGTTATTTATTAAAGCATATTTTGTACCCTAAAATAGTTATAACCGTACCCATGTATTTGAACATACGTTTCATAAGAAATTTAACCACATCGAACACGTGGAAGCGAACCTAAAAACTAGGCACGCAATAAAAGGCTTTTCCAATAGACATGGTTTTATAATCGTCACAATAATAGAAGGGGTCAAAGAACACGCAACTTAAAAACACATAAAACCATTTTAATAATAGCAACAATGCTTATTGTTAGCTTGGAGATGAAAGATTATTATTCCGCGTTCTTATTTCTTTTACAAAAAAACCCAAGCATTTCTCGGTGGCATTATAAATATTAATGGATATTTGCATTCCATATTTATAGGTAGAAGTATATAATTTATTATGATTAATAATATAAGACCAAACTCTGACGTGTAATACACATTTCACAAAGCTGTGTTCATGTTTCAAGCTCGTGTTATTCAATTGTATACAAACAACGTTATGCGGAACTATATTAAATACGTCTCCTTAGTTGGATGAAATGTATACGTCTTTTATTCTACGTATTTGCAAGGATACTTATTTCCTGCTGAAAAAAATGCGAACCCGTTTGTATGGAGCCGCTGTGACCTACATTTCATTGGAAATAAACTACCGACCCCAGAGAAAATCAATTGTGTTTACGTTGTTTAATTGCAGAAGGACAACTATAGATTTTTTTAAATACGTATATTCATATTGGCGTATGTTTTAAAAACTCAAACAAAAACTAGACGGCATGAATAAAAAACAAAAACAAACACATACTGACGTATCTGCATTTATTCAAAAATTTCTAAAATGGACTTTCCACAAATATTATAACTTACCAAAGATGTTACTCGCCAACATGCTTCTTTTTCTATATCGAAAAAAGATGTTTTTCTCGGTGCGGTGCCCTGCTTTCTTCTAGTGTTTCTGTTAACCTAGCTCATGGCGCAAGGGTAGTCTTATTTTATATTTGTTACTAATATCATAAACACACAAACGGGGGTGAAAATAAAAGTACAAAAATCGAGAATGACAAATCGTTAAAAGCGCGCTAGGCACAAGCTACTATATATATATATATGTTCTTTTATGGTCAGCTTGTCGCCGAAATCGACAAAGTTGACCTAGACGCGGCGGTAGTGATTCTACTGCCAAACGTGGAAATTGTTAGACAGGCGCATGGTTCGTCCTTGCGCAAGGATAGCCCCGCATCTGGTTCCGCCCCTCGCTCGAGATCCGTACGAATAAACCAATAAAGGGAATAACAATTAATTTTCTTTTATTTGTATTTTGTTAACGCTAGCGTCACGTAATATTGAAAATAAAAGCGAGAAACAATAATACAAAATAGAAATATACTATTGTACTCAGGGAAAGATTAATAATTCGTTTTGTTCAAATAAAGATGAAATGAAGTGAAATAGTTTTTTTAATGTATTATTTTAATATGAATGCCAAGATATTTTACATTAAATTTATGTTCGGTACGTGATTTCTCCAGTTACATATCATTTTACTAAATAAATCCTCTTGCCACTTGAGTATAAATTTAATTGAATCGCTAATTTTTTAAAGTAATTTTAGGACATGAAGAAAAATGTATATTTAATCCAGCAGTTATCTAGATGTGTTATTATTGCTTTTATTTACATTCGTTGTTAGGGATTGTTGCAAAATTCATTTAAAAAAAGTTTTCAGTCAGCACATTCTAACAATAAATTTATTAATCCGAACATAAGAAAATATGATAATTACCCAAACACACGAATTTGCATAGTTTAGTAAACGTTTAGAGTTTTTAGAGTTATGGTATATTTAATAAATGTTTACTACGTACATATTTTAGACGTATAATTTACGTATATAATACATCAAACAGTATTGACTACAGTGCAAATTTTATTATTTTTGATTCGCTGATATCAAGCAAAATATACTTTTGTATTAACCACCAAACATCATCAAATCTCCAATCAGCTGTAAGCGTAAAAAAACTATTTGCTACACCGATAGTTGCTTTAATACGCGGATGTACATCTATTGATGCAATGACGTCACTTACCGATGGACAGATAATTTGTCAGCGATAAACGAAAATTTTGCTATGGATGGTTTGGTGACCAATTTTGACATGTCAGGATTCTATAAATAAATAGTTAAATGCCACAGGGTAGAATACGTCTCATCTTAATATTAATGATTGTATAAAACTAAAACCACATATAATTAAATAGGACATATACTAACAAAATAGACAAACAAAAGAAATAAGAAAATATATATATGTATAATATTGCCCCTATCGTTAGTAGTAGGTCTGAGTAATAAAACAACATGTATATAAACAAACACAGATAAGAAAGGTATATAGTATATAAGCCACTGCGTAAAAAGATTTTTCTACCAGATACAGATATAGTAAACAAAACAAATTAGTTTTAAATATTTTATTATCCCCTTAAATAAATCAATTTATAGATAAATGTAAAATCTGTTTACTAGTAATGGCAATTTATTGATATTAAAATAAACATTGTAGACGAAGTCTTACACCATTATAACCGCATTCGTAAAATTCTACAATACAAATAAAAATAACCATAATGATTAAACAATAAGTAAGAACCAAAAGACCTACTAACAACTAAAGGAATTGTAATATCAATTTAAAATACTCTATGCAGACTTCTAGAATTTTACACTCAGAGCCCTCTATTGGTCGAGTAACCCCAGATTTACACCAAAGGTATGCTAGTGCACCCTCTCCAAGGCAGTTTTCTTTCTGGGTTTCAATGGTAACAACAACTTTTATCAAGATTTTTTTTTACTTAAAACGTAAAATAAAGTTTTTCCTATATTGCAGAAAACTCGGGGATGTAGCATCATTCTTCCTCTTTTTGTTGTACTATATGCGTGTTCCGTTTTTCTGCTATATCTCAGTGAATTTTTGTTTTGTTTTTGGAGTATTTTTTCGTGTTCAAATCAGTTCTGTTTTATTAAGGCAGTAAGGATATCAGCCTAATACATATCAAATTGTCATACAAACACAAAAATTAAGAAAACTATGTTATTCATTGTAACAGAAGTTATATGTATTGGTATATTAAACGACAAAAGCACAAGTGATGAAGAGATAAATTTATAGTATGCAGTGCAGTCCATTTTATTTCTTATTAAATGTCGTATATAAGTTTACAAAGAATTGTGGATTTGTGGGTCCATGCGGATTAATCTAAAACAATATACAAATTAAACATCTATATAAGGTCATTTTCTTTTTGTCCATTTTCGCACAGAAACACACCAAACCAAGACAAAGTTAAGCTAATAAATAATTCTGGGTTATATTTCTATATCAGACTAAACATAACCTCCTTAAACAAATAAGTCGTACAAAATGCTTTACAGGAATAGATATTTTCACACACTGCCCAAAGCATTATCTTTCGATACAGTTGCCACAAAGATTTAATGGAGCATTGGCCACATTCAGCAGACTTACCGGTGATTAACCGGTACTATATACCGCTCATTTTATACTGAATGCATAAAAAT
>JARFOC010000355.1:463786-485758 GCA_031763485.1 Osmoderma eremita | reverse complement strand
CTGAGGATGGCAACTTAGTTGCCGAAATACGTATACAGAGTTCTTTACTCAACAAGGTGGTAAAGGGTATTTTTAACTTAAATTGATGAATTTATTAACAATTTGTTTGTTGTATGTACTTTAATTCGTTTTATTTTTATTGTAAATTATTTTTTAGTTTAAATAAATATATCATTTTTCTCTGCTTGGTTGATTATTACTATTAAAAACTTTAAGTTGACGTAACATTTAAAAAAACAAAGATAATCTATACTATACATAAACAAACGCTTGGACAATATATCTGTCGGGTATTGTTATCAGTCGGCTATTGTTATCATTTTTGGCAAGTCCAGATGTGCTTCTATTAAGCGGCTTCTACTATACTTGCTTCAATTTTCAATGGAACAACTCTTCAATATCAAACTTTAATTAATGAGAAACTGAGCACATCTGCTAAACCAGAGAGTTGGCCAATTTCTACTGCTGTAGGATGTTACAATGACCCAATATACAAAGGAGACGAACTTTATTGCCCTTTGCCACTTATACAGTAACGGGCAAATATATGGAATCCCATAAACATCTATGAAGTTAGTAAAGATACGCGTACCACGCTGTGACAAATGTCTAAACAATGGTGATTTTGATTGCTTTTCCGAACTTACTTTCTGGACATACCTCGTATATCTAAAAGTCCGTTTCACGCCAATATATATCTGTCATATGAGAACGAATACCGATAAATCAATATTAGACATTACCCGTCCTTACTTAACGACGAAAATCAGTTCCCACCGCTTGGTTGTTAAACGAATCGTTCGGAAGTTTTGCCGAATTAATAATTTGTAGCGACATCTACCATGCAATTTTAAAACACCTATTTCGTGTATGCTTTTAACTTGGTCGTATGTTTGAAATGTCGTTAAACATATCCGTCGTTAAGTGGACATGGGATGTATGCAAAATAAATCTCTCATAATGCTTTTAAACAGTTATGTAACAGTAACAGTACAAGTATAGCCAGAAATTACTGCCGTAGATAAAGTATGCAAACTTGACATTTCTCGCGCAGGATATCGTTCGTAAAAACCGTGGGAGGAATATATCTAGATATTTCCGTTGTTGCACTTCTATTATGTATTTAATGACGTGTTTTGCTCTCTCCATAGCAATTCAATTGTATATATCAGTTTAAAAACATATAGAACAATAGAATGCTTTCAAATAAGATATCCAAATTCGCCTAATATTCCCTACCGAATATGGGTATGTTTATTTAAAATATAAACATTAAATATAGTAATAACACTTTCGTATTCATAGACAGTATCTTTCAAAAAGGTATTTGTGGAAGACACATCTATCATTTGACTTTACATAAGAAGTCTGGAAACCATGCTGTACCAGGCACCAGGGAGTTTCTATTGTGCAATTTCAGGAAACCAATTTCTCTCCGCATATATTCCGACACAACCCTATTCGCCTTTAACGGACACGGAAAAAATCTTTGTTCGTGCCATTTATTCCTAAATGGATCGATACGTAATGCTTTGAGAAGTTATGATATCTTTTCCCTACTAAAATTATTGTGATAAACAGAACATCTACATTATCTATATATATAAATCTTATTTAATATCATAATTATCCTATTTGACATCCCACGCATCGTTTATTCAATCGACATGTATATTGCCTTATCAATTATTCGACATTCAAAATATTATTAACAGGGAGTTAACTGTACACCCGGGACAGAATTTTTTTACTTGGGTGTGTTAAGATTTATAAATAAGATTTTGTGTTTGAACTGCAACCAGTTACTACTGCAAAGATGTATCAACAATCAACAATGATTTTGTAAATATATAATTACATTGGCAATTTGCGTATAGTATCAATAAAATCGAAGAGAGCATTGAAAGAAAGAAAATATGCGTATAAATCTTCAGCATTCAGCAAGCTTTTGACAAAGTATGACGCAGAGGTCTAGACGCTAGCTGGCAACCCTGGATGAAGGGAAGCACAGGTGAGTTCCAGGCGTTGATTCGGGTGTTAGATAAATTTTGATTCCATTTTAGTTTCCTTATACTAGACGTCTCAGCACATACATTGAACGGGCGATTTCAACAATAAATTAGCTCTGTCTGGCACTGCGGAAAAAGACGGAATATTACGAGAAGATATCTGAGGAACATGGAAGTCTATTGCGGAAAGCAAGCAAACGCACTCCACTTGACCATGTATAAGTACATAAAGAGAACGCGCACTATGTAACTTCCTTCCACCCGAGAGACTTTGCAACTGATGGCGCTGTAATAGCAAGTTGTAGTCTATAGTCCTCCCAGGGTATACGCCATCAATCTTCAATTTAAAAAAAGCAGCTACTTGATCAACAATATGTAATTAAATGATACTTGAGCAAACGGTAGGTGCCGAAATCAACATCGAAGACAAATTATCTGATTTACAAAACATAATAACAGTAGTACCATAAGGCAGCGTCCTAGGACCGTTTATCTACCTACTATGCACTGCGGTTAAAATCAAGGTTAACCCAACCAAATCCGGCCAGATCACATTCACAACACGACTTAGCCACTCTCGACTGTAAATATAAACGACACTCCTACACCCGTCAATTTAGAGATAAAATAAACTAACGCATAAAGGCTAAGAGACACCGAATACAACTTCAAGTACGCAAATGTTTGTCTAATATATAAAAAGAAATCGCAACTATTCCTTGAAAGCAAGCGAATCATATGTAAGGACACACTGAGACCTATTTGGGCGTATAAAGGCACCAAATATAACTTCAAGTATGCAAATGTTTTTCCTGATAGATAAAAAAATCACAACTATTCGTTGAAAGCAAGCGAATCATATGTAAGGGCATACTGAGTCCCATTTGGACTTATGGTATAGAGTTTTGGGGATGCAATGAACCGTCCAATACAATTTTCCTAACATTTCAATCGAAAATGCTCGGACTGATATCTGGTGCCCCATGGTATGTGTCAAACAAAACACAACATAATAACTTGGGGATGCCATGCGTAACGGAAGTGGTTAGAGCTGATGCCATGCAAATATAAAAATCGTAGTAACGAGAACAGTAATCAGCTGGTAAGAGAACTCTGTTACCAACCGATAGAAAAAAATACCAAACAGGTTATGGGCTGGATGTCTTCCTCAACGGCTTACTTTATATACTTAGTAGTGTGTGTAATTTGAGTTGATGGTAAAAATTAAATAAATAAAATCAAATTATCTGCATGAATTCTTTTAATTATCAGAATTGCATAATTTCTTTGGCTTCTGCCAAGATTCTCTAGGTCACAAGCGTCTATCAGAGTGTTTAGCGTATTATTCCTAAATTGTTGTGTACAGTTATAAAAGTATCTTTGGAAGGAAACTTTTATGTATCCACCGAACATTGTCAAAAATTAAGAACGTAAGAACGATCATTATCTTCCCCACAAGTGCTAAGAAATCCAATTCTTTTCATTTTTAAAACTTAGTTGCTAAAATACGTATCTAGAGTTTTTCAGTCACTAGGGGGTAAAGGTATTTTATTTATTTGTATTAACTTAATTCATTTTTCTTTTGAAAGGGATTTATTTTCCTCCAAACGTATGCTAGCTCTAATCAAAGCATTATTTAAAAAAAGGGGACCGGAATAATCTTTGCAATTACAGACCAATTAGTTTATTATCGCCGTTTTCTGAGATATAGAAGTCAACAGATACAGCTATCTTTTTTTACTTTTTAAATAATACTTATATAACTTAGATTATGATAAACAATATTTGGAAATGTTTATGGGCATGTCTAATGCCTTTGGTGAAGTTATTTACGATATACTCTTGCATAAAATAAGATACTAATGTACGGAGTATAATAAAATTGGTTAAAATCCGGGCTTATGGCCAGAGAGAAAAGTAAATTTCCAGTCGCCATTTCTAGATGTAATTATTGGGGTGCGCCAGGGCTACGTTCTGGGTCCTACACTATTTGTAATCTACTTACTTAAGGTTTGTAAATCTCACAATGAAATTGCAATAAAATATATCTTATAATAACATCTAGACTCCAAAAAAATCTATCTAATTAAATAACAGAAATTATTAACATTATTTAGAACCTTACTTTCTTTTGGGCAGTCTACTTGCAGACTTCAATTTTAATTCTGATAGCAATATTTATCAAGCAGAATAGAAAAATGGTTAAGTTTCAATAAATGTTATCATCCTACATAAGTATTTTCTTCAACTGACCTCAAGTCATAATGAAACACGAAGGAGTGAATTTATTTACAGTGGGCAGAAAACAATGGACCGCGGTGTATGCGTAACCTACATTATTCAATGAATCAATAGCGCAATGCTACGACCTTCTAAACACCTACAGACGAAATAATATCTTAACACGACGCACGTAATAATAGATTTAGTAAATATGTTTGTAACAAGTCTTTTCCTTTTGTTTGTTTCATACAAGATTCCCACAACTTACTAGTTGCTAATAACAGATGTGTACGACCATCCACAACAGTTACAAATTCTGAGATAGTCTCGTCAAAAATGACTTTAGAAAGTCGTTCCACATCTAGCACACTGACGGAATGAATAATTCGAATTTACGACCGGCGAAGTTATCTTATGTTAGATCAAGTCAATCGTAAAACTAAATATAACTGACGGTAGTCTCTGTTACTCTTAATTAATTATAAATGCACAGTGAACGTCACGTGAATACGAAATGAATTTATGTTGCTGTTTTTGTATTCGTTGTTTATTGATGATTGAACTTAAGAGTTAACCTCTATTTTTAAGCAAAATTATGGTCAAATGATGGTATATTTATATATATATTGTGTATTCCGATGCAGTTAAATTATTATGATGAATGTTGTAAATGATAACATTTTAAATGACGCAAATCTTGAAGGGAAGTTACGCTAAAAAAGCAAATTGATTGAGATAAGAAAGTTATGGTTAGTCCAACTAAATATACGTTTAAATGAGGGCTAAAAGAATACGTATGTTGATTGAAATAAATAATTTGGTCGATCTAATTGATGATCATCATCATTATCTGTATTTTAATACCAGTAGTGTAATACAATATACAGTGTTTTTTTGTAACGTTACACATAGGAATTTCTTACAGGTAACGTTAAGCGACATAGTAGGCAACCAGTTATACGTTAACGCGTCTTCAGTATAAAAAAACGATTCTTTGACATATTTACTTACTCTCTCGAAAACATGTTTTTTGTTATTTTTTTGCCCATCAGGTTATCTTCTCCTCTCTAGGGTTTTCCTGTTTTTCCCATAACCACATATTTCGTTTTATTTTGATTTATTTCCAGATCAAATTTCCTTTCCTCCTGTTCTAGTCTGTTTGTAATTTTCCTTAGTTAATTTTTTTGATTTTGTGATTATTGTTAGGTCATCTGCGAACGCCATAACCTGGTGTTCATTATTAAATATGGTTCCCGTAGTCTTTATTTCGCTATTTCTTATTACTATTTCTAATGTCAGGTTGGAGAGTGTGGTTGATAGAGGATCCCCTTGTCTCAACCCTCTTCTTACTTCAAATTCTCTTGATTTGCCTCCATTCCATGATATTTTATTATTTGTATTTTCTAGAGTCATTTTCACCAATCTCATTAATTTTCCTGGAATCTTTAGTTGTAACATTCCTTTATACATTTCGCTCCTATTTATTCTGTCATACGCTTCTTTGAAATACATGTACAGTGTATGCAGTTCAGTTTTGTACTCATAACTAGTAGTTTGAATTTTAGATCTGCTATTAGATCGGTCCGATTACCTCTAAAGCCCGCTTGATACTTCCCTAAAATATCCTCGGTGTACGCATTTAGACTTCCTCTTACGTAATAGCAAGTGTCCAACAGTGCAATCAATGCCTGTTCTCACAAAGTGATGTATCTCATCTTTTATGTATTGGGCATATTAGCGCCTTTAGCCATTCAGCCGGCATTTGCTCCTTCTTCCAGATAACGTGGTACCAGAAGAATAATAATTTAAGACGGGTTTGGGACATGTTTTCAGTCATTTATCCTGAGGGCTTATAGCATGTGCGAAAACTATGCTCAATATTTTTAACAAATTTAAAGCAGATGCTTGTGTTCTCACAGAAAAATACAATATAAAACATTCATCTCGCTACCCAGAAACAGTAGTCACTGTGTCAAAGAATCTGAAGAGTAAGAACGAATATTACGAAGAGGGCGCTTAAGTCAGCGCTTGAATCTTTTATGATGCATAGTCCAAGAAGTATTTACATGATTCCCAATGTTTTAGTTTTAATATTATGCGAATTACACGTTTTTGCAACCGTAATAGAGACTGTAGGTTAATATTAACTAAACAAAACAGAATCCAATAGAGTAAAGATCAAATAATAGGAATTGTTTAACATATCTGTAATATTTTCAAGCAAGCAAACAAAGTTGGGGTCGTAGTCGTGGATTTGTTGGATAGAAATCCATGCTGATGCGATGTTATTATGTTGTTTATTTAGATAATATAATAATAATCATCTCAAGATACTTTCGAATATTTTTGATATTGATGACGTTATTGAAATTGGCCTAAAATTTCAATACTGTTGTAGTTTCTATCTTTACATAGTGTGAATAACAAAACAAATAGTTGTTTCAAGGAAATTTGTTTTAATGTAATAAATTTACTTGAATATATCGAACTTTCAGTGTACTACTGAAGCTGATTGGAGAAATATTAACACAATCAAATATAAATTCAAGATCACACTTTGGATCTAAACCCTAAAATTGATTTTGGGCAACTTCAATTCAATTCTAATAAACTCCATTTGCATCTCTTTAACCTTCCAGGGCAAGAATACTGTACAGTCCGTAAGGTATCTGCGCAATAATCGCTATTTATAAACATTACGTCCGTGTAACGAGCAACAACTTGTTTTCAAGTCGGTATTTGTGTATTCGGTTCGTCGACTAAACAATTTCAATTCCTTTAAAAGTAGTTACTGTTATTCCGGCTATTTTTAGGTATTACGCGAAGCGCATTTCGCGGCCACGATAAAATGAGAACGATCCGTAACACGGTGAAATGTGTTAATTATTCTCATTCTAGAATTCGGTATTCTGTCGCAAATAGTTCGACTTTAGGATCACGTGGGTGTAATAAATACTTTATTTCTTAAAGATATTTAATAAATTTTCACGTCTGCATCATTAAATGCAACACTAACTTCTTTACTTGTATTTCCATCTTATTGAAATTCTTAAAAGTGTAACTTTTTTTTATAAAAGCACGTACTGCCAAGGTATTTGTTATTTGTTATCAGTGATTTCATTTACATTTCATGTTTAAAAATAGTTTTATAATTTTTGTCTTCCTGATTCTGGAAACCTGTAGCATTTCAATGCTTTTGCAGTAACAAAACCAAATGTTCCTTCGCTATTGAATTAATATATCCAATATGTTTATTATCCATTTTACGTCACTCCGTCTCCAGTTTACTCACTTCTGACAAGTGTCAGTTGTCAGATTTGTCATGTTGTACTCTGAATAACTACACTTCTAATAAAATCAATTGTAGAACAAAACATATATTAACCACTAGAATAAACTATTCAATAGAATAGTTATTCCAGTGTTTATACCGTGATTGTAAAACAGGCCCTAGGTCATTATAATTAAATTAGCAAGTGCCAGTTAATTGCCATTCAGAAGTTACGCGGCTTGTGTCAATTTGACATAAATAAAAAGAATCCAAATTTATTATGATTTTTATTATTTTGAAAATTCATTATTAATTTAATTTGCCAATTTCTAACATTGCAATACATATGTGGATATGTCGTTATTTGTTGTAGATATTGTATCAAACAACTTTGAATACTGCAACCAGAAGATCAACCAGATGTTTGACAATATCGTATACCAATTGTACGTGCTGCGCATAGGAAACCTAATGCGCCGGACAAGAAATATATTTCTCCGAAATATCTATTTATTAAATAAAGATGAAGCAAGCAATCTTGCTGTAACAGCATCCGCATAGGAGGGTAATGCATATTCTGTTCTAACAAACTGAAACATTCAGCCGTTTCTTTTGCGCTTTACTGACCCCATCCACAGCTGGCAAGAATTCACTCTGTATATGTGTGTCGTGTTTCGCTAATAAAATTAATCTTGCTGTGACAACATCCGCATAGGAGAGTAACGCATATTCTGTTCTAACAAACTGAAACACCCAGCCGTTTCTTTTACCCTTTACTGAGCTTATCCACAGTTGGCAAGAATTCACTCTGTATATATGTTTCGTGTTTCGCTAATAAAATTAAGTGCTATTCGTGAAAAAATTACTCATTTCTCAATATACTTTCATAATTAATAAACCGAAATAAAAACAAGGGCCTTGAATGTAACTGACATCTTTAAATAACAAAATATATCCTAAAACTCACTGAACTATATTGGTTTTATAGTACAACCATTTACTAACTGAGTCGTCTTAACTAATTTATGACAGAAATGTAAAAAAATATTTATTTAAACGTACTGATCATATTAATTATATTATTAAGTTAGCACATAAATTTAAGGTACAGTTCAAAGATCTAGGGAAGTTTCTAGGGAAGTAGTTTTTATAAATTCAACACAAATCTTCGTAGACAGTTATATATACAGCTGCTCACAAGCGCCAACGGGCAGCGGCGGAGATTCGGTACAACCCTCATTATAACTAACTGCAAGTCTCAACTAAATCGTTGTGAATACATATACGCTGCCCTATAGATACTATATCGTGGCTCTACATTTATTTAGTTACACAATTTATAGCAGAAATGCCGGACATAAATTATGATGGCGTGTAGTTTGTAATATACCTCTATTGTGTTGGTCCAAAAGGGATTGTAAACAGCAAAAACATATTAAAATTTAATGCATGTGTTACCTTAATTTTATGTAATTTACCGTTTCATTTACTAGACAACGAAGCATATGTCTTCTATTGAAATAAATATTCGAACTGCAAATCGGACATCGCCGCAAATATTTAACAGATGTTATTCACCTTGTAATTTCACGCAAGACTCTTAATACGGTAAGTGTTTGAGTACATATTATAATTTATTTCTGGCCATCTCTTTTATGTGTAATCTTTTATGCGCGCGCCACTGGCTGTTGGCGCTAATTGAGCAACTCGTATACGTTATATCAAAAGCAAGTTATTGCAACCCGCAAACGAGCAATAAACCTTTACATTATATTAAAGGACGCTGCATATACCGAGTTTTTAATACTTTACTTGGAGGAGCTACTTAAAAACCATTGGTACAAAGTTTTTTTTTGTTTTGGAAGAAATTACAAATCAGAAATTTGCGACCATAGTGCCGTATATACAGGATGGTCAAATTATTATTGAACATTAACATTAGGAATATGACAAAATAACCTTTTTTAGAAATCAAAAGCTTCTTAAACACACCTTTTCATAAAGTAACAAAAGGAAGTCGCAAAAGACGAAAATATGAAAATAAGTTATAAATCGGCCAACACTCTTCGTAACCTTTTAGGAAACCCAAAAGACAAACCGGAGACGAAACAAAAGTCAGGAATTTATAAAATTGCATGTGGTGATTGTGAGAAGGTCTACATTGGACAGACAAAGGGGTCTATAGAAACTAGGTATAAAGAACATATTTCACACTTTCGCCACGGGAGGCCTGATATGTCCGCAGTCGCTTAAACTTAAAACTAATGAAATCGGTAACATCGACGCGCGAGCTAGATGCTTATGAATCGATTTATAGTAAAAAGAACAGAAACCTCCTAAATCGGGAAAAAGGGCCTGTATCTTTCTCAGCCCTAATTGATTTATTATGAGCGGTTAAAAACCCTCGAGACGACGTGCGGTCCTTTCTTAGAATTCGGCCATCCAGGGCAAATTGAGTAAAATGTTGCATGTGTTTTTTGAAATAGGTGGTAGAGGGAGTGAAGGGAGAAGAGAAAGTTTAAGCGATCTTCGAAAGCCATTCGGTGCCAGACTTGATAATGGGAATCCACGTATTCCCGAAACACGTGTCGTCCCGAATTAATTAATTCTTGTGCGGGAGGACTAATCCGAACAGTGTGTTTATTGTGCTGCCCCACAGTCCTTGCTATCTTTACAAAAGCTTCTTATATAACATTAATTTTAAAAATTTACTTAGCGTTGTATACTTCTCCCACAACTATTGATTTTTGTTAAAGCCTAAGCAATGACAAAATTTGTGTATTGATTGACAATTAATATAGAACGGTCGTTCGCATCCACTACTCTTTTTAATAATGTAAATGTATTGATTCAATACTCAGCTACAAAATTAATTTCAGAAAAATATTCATCAAAGTCTATTATGCTTTTTTTTTATCAAAATTATATCAAAATATGCAGCGTGTTAAAAGAATTAAATAACCTCCAATTTAAGTAAGATAAAAAACCAATATAAAACCGTGTAGAATTGAGACCCGTGCTAAAAAGAATGATGTCACGTAACTTTGAAATTTCAACCCACACCAGTTGGCCGCTTGTGTACCGACATAAGAGAACCGTTGCGTCGAATCAAAGTTGGATTGGAGGTAATAAAATTCAGCGAATTAAACAATTACGAAGCGTTACGTCAGATAATTTCAAAATTATTGTTGCGGAATTTACTAAAGAATCAAAAACGATTTCGAAAGAGTTTATTTTTGTAAGTTGTGTGTCGATACGCACTTATATTAAATGACCTTGGTATAACAAATTTTCCATGACATTGTCTTCAATTTTAAAGTCTATTTTTCCCAAACTAGGAAATAAAAGTAATTTTTAATGCCCTAATGATTTTTTTAAAGTATATTTGTATTTGAATTTGTAAGGTGACGTACGTTAAAGTCCAAAAGTACTGACATGTGCGCCGAGAAATCAGTCCAAACACACACATCTGCACGCAAACCATTCGTGTGATGGTATTGAATATACATACATGCATATTTCATTAGCTAGTTCTTGACCATCTCAACCGAATCAGTTTGCGCACAATTGTAAGAATTCTTATTGCGTTTAGGTTTGAATGTGTAAATCGTGTTACTTTTTCTCGCCCAAATTAGCTATAAATACCTTATAATCAATTCGAACTCACCTATATAAATATTGTCAGGAGAGTCGTTTCGTAAAAAATGGCACAGGAAATGTTAATAAAAATACTTAACACTACTGTAAACGTTCGTCGTTGTTTCAAAAATTGTATTAACTGGACGTGCGGTAAACCGGAGATTTTAGATTCGTATTCCTGTGGCGGCCGGCGCAAGCGTAAAGAGTCCCCTCTTCTTGGGGATTCCGGGGACCTGTTGATTATTATACACGACCATCTATGTGTATTGCGACACCTACGCACATGTATACGACACGATATGCGCTATTACAATACGTGTAAACTTTAAAGGCTTTGGTATATCACGTGACTTTTATTACTTAATCGACAGACATACTTTTAGTTAGAGCATTTATGTTAGTTAATGTTAATGATTAAACATCTTAAAATAAGGTCATTAACGTAAAAATATCTTAACAAAGTTGCATAATAAGAGAGATATTAATGTATTTATTTTATTTTTATTTTTAAGTGGTGATTAACCACTATAAAAAAAGGTTTTTAACGATAAAACCATTGATCAACAACTTGTGCAAGGTAAATGTAAACGATAAGTTATTACTGAATTTTTTACTAAGTAGGCTGATGTCTGCAACTTTTCCCATCTGTCAAGCTGTTTCATTAGTTGTCACCGCATTGCTGGTTTGACGTAAATTTTTCCGAATAAATCCTAATAAGGAAAGTAAAAATAGTCCTTCGCACCAACAGTGAATACGTTGGCATGTTGTTAATTCATGGTGAAGTACGCCAGAATTCTGCTGCTGCAAGTCGATTGTATGCTGAGCGGTTTCCTAACAGGCCAACAACTATTCCACATAGATCCACCGCTGTAGCAATCCGTATACGAGAAGCTGGTGTACTGCGAACACGTCAAGGTCAAGATGGCGGTCCTGGCCGACACCAACGAATTCTGGATACCGAAGAAGAAGGATTAAATGTTGTCGAAGAAGATACTTATGGTAGTACTCGAAAAATATCTCGCCAAGGAAATGTATCAAATCGAATTGTCTGGCGAACACACGCGCGAGAATCAATTGCATCCTTTCCATGTACAAAAACTACAGGATTTACAACTTGAAGATCATCCTTTACGTTTACAGTTTTGCCGATGGTTTCTACAAAAACATGTAGAAATTCCAAACTTTTCTTCATTTGTATTGGCGACTGATGAAGCAAGGTTTACACGTAACGGCATAAATAACTGTCGTAATACTCATATTTGGGCTGAGGAAAATCCACATGCTGTTCGTCGTAGTCATTTCCAGCATAGATTTTCAATAAACGTTTGGGCCGGACTGGTGAACGGACAGCTTATTGACCCACTTGTGTTGCCAAATCGAATGAATGGCTATGATTATCTATTGTATTTGCAAAATCATTTGACGGAACTATTGGAAGAAGTTCCTTTGAATGTACGTCGACAAATGTGGTTTCTTCACGATGGCGCTCCGCCGCATTTTAATCGTTTAGTTCGGCAACATTTAGATAATGTCTTTGAAAATAAGGGGATTGATCGAGATGGTCCTATGCTATGGTATCCTCGGTCAACCGACCTAAACCCGCTTGATTTCAGTAGAATAGCTATGCCAAAATCCCATAAGATTTAACACAGGGGGCTAAAATTACATTTTAGTATCTGCTTGAGATTTAATGTGGAGTGGGGGAGAGATAGGAGACCCCGACCTCGCAGTCGGGGATCGCGGTCAACTAACTGAAAATCAAATATCGGACTCCGTTCCGCCGCAACGGGGGACTGTTCCAATACATCGGCTGACTGTTCCGCCCTACCAGATAACCGTTCGATTACAACATATAACCGTTCATTTATAACAGATAGCAGTTAAATTAGAACAGATAACCGTTCGATTATAACAGATAACCGTTCGATTATAACAGATAACCGTTCGTATATAACAGATAACTGTTCAATTATAACAGGTAACTGTTCATTTATAACAGATAAGCGTTCAATTATAACAGATAGCCGTTCAATTATAACAGATAGCCTATGTATTGGAATAGTCAGCCGATGTATTGGAACAGTCAGCCGATGTATTGGAACAGTCCCCCGTTGAAGCGAAACGGAGTCCGATATTTGATTTTCAGTTATTTGACCGCGATCCCCGACAGCGAGGTCGGGGTCTCTCTCCCACTCCTTATTAAATCTCAAGCAGATACTAAAATGTAATTTTAGCCCCCTGTGTTAAATCTTATGGGATTTTGCGCCCGAATCGGCATAGCTATTCTACTGATTTCTACTTATGGGGCGTTATGAAGACCATAGTGTACACCAACGACATAATTGACATAGATGATCTTCGTAACCGCGTTGAGGTAGCTGTGGCGATAATTCGACGGTAAGTCTAAGGCCTAGTAAATTATGCCAATTCATGGATACGTCAAGCGAGACTGTGCGTTCAACAACACGGCGATAACTTTGAACAACTGGTGTGAAGTGGATTCCATGAAAAACATAAAAAAATTGTTCAAATTAATATGGTTAATCACCACTTAAAAATAAAAAAATAGAATCTACAAAATTTTTTTAAACATTAATATCTCACTTATCATGCAACTTTGTTAAGATATTTTTACGTTAATAACCTTATTTCGTGTTTAATCACTCCTTGAAACACAAAAATTAAACAAAAAAGTGGTCAATCTCTATTTCTAACAACCAGAAGGATATAGACAAAAAATACGTTGTAACATTTTGGATTCACATAGTATTCGCAAAGTTTCCCAACCCTTTTTATTCGATGGCACACATGAACTTTGGAACTAAGTAATATTTTTTATGATTATATTTATTAACAAGACAACAAAAGAAAGAACAATTTATTATACTTTGTGATGTCTTCCTCGTGATAACCATCTCACTTCCGTATGGAGTAGGAGGTGCATCTGAGAAGCATCTATTGAGGAACAATATAATCTTGATTTCAATGGTCCGCCTTTTATATAATTAATAATTTTGATACAGTCATCCAAGACTTCTTCTAATCCAGGTACTAATGCTTTTGACCTAGTACTTCTCTGTAAAGAAAACAGTGTGTAAAAATAATTTTTGGATTCTTTGTTTGCGCAAGTGCTGTAAATTGTTTCACCCTTCCAGACGTACATGCGGCTGCATCCGTACAAATACTTACGCAGGAATTGCAAGACAACTACCTTCTTGTTCTTTCTCTGATATCGCTGTATATTTGGTCCATATCTCGTCTGGCCTTACCAGATCACCAGCTTTACCAGATAATCTGGTTATTTTCTTCAGTCATGTTGAAGAAGTAAATATCAAATACTAATGATTAGTAAATACATCAATAAATTAGAACAACTCCTCCAAAAAACACATTACTTAGGGTCTTACGTGGTTTCGTTTGTCAGCAATTCCGACTATGGTAAGTGTGATCCAACCATGCTAGTTTTAGTTTTTATGGGAAGCAATCGAAGAAGATTGGTTCTGTTATTTTCCCTTCATTATATTTTGTGTTTATATTTACCTTATGGTCGCATAAGGTCTCAAACGAAGAACCTTGGAGGAGATGGCAACAGGACCACATAAGCTAAGAAATGAGGTGCAGGAAGTGGAAATGGATTGTTCATACGCTCCGGAAACCTGGCAATTGATTTTACCAAACAAGTCAAACAATGAAGGAAGTAAAAAATGATGACCTGACTTGGATGGAAATTAGAGTGAAGGCATTATGAGGAAGCACAGTGGAGGATACCCCACATTCCTTGAAGAATGAAAATGATTAAATAAAATAAACTAAGTCAAAGTTGTTACGACCATTGTAATACCAAAGATCAGTATATAATATGTGTGAATAGAAAGAATGAATTTCATACATATCCAATGGAAAAAAACCTATCTGTTTAACCCGACATAACACGGCATGGCCCAAACACTACCCTAATACGACATTGCATATGATTCGGGTTTATGGAAAACATGAAACAACACTGCGTTCGTATCATTTATTTATTTATTTATTATATATTATCTATTATCTATTTATTTACTTATTCATTTCTTTATTTTAAATTTATTTTGTCAAATTAGATAAATATCAGCAAATATAATTCTTTTGGAATAAGAAATTTCCTCTGATGCCTTAAGGTCTGCGTTATTTCAAAGCCACCCACGATTCTTTTCCCATTAAATATCAATGACATCATCCAACGAAATAGAACCGGAGAACAAACTTGTAAGGAAACTTTATTTCTCAATACAGATACTGTACACGTTGAAAAAGAATATTAAAATATAATTCCAAAGACCTCTACGGCTATTCAAGTAAATAAAAACATGTGATTATCCATATTGGGAATACAGATCGTACCAAGTTTATTTGCAATGCTACAATTACTTTTCTTTAACAAGAAAAAAAGGTTATTTTCTTGATTACGCACTTGATGTCCTGTATTTAATTGTGTGCTCCTTGAAATATGAACCTGATTTAAAGTGATTCATTGTTTATATAGCTGTTTTAATCTATTAAACAATTAAAAACATCGGTTGTTATCGACTATTTCTTTTATGTATTTCTAAGCAGCCATCTGGTCTATCATCATAATTGGTAGAACATTAAACCAATAAAACTATTCTCGAAATAATTGCTTTAATACAACCTTTCGCAATTTATAACCTATTCGATCCACAAAAAAGCAGAATTATTATACACTTAAGCCCAGCAATTTTTCAATTATGCCGTTTATTGAAGAAGGAAAAATGGTACAGACATTCCCCAAGACCATAATATCGGTAAGTCGATTATTGAACGTATATAATTTCGTCCACGTGCATCCATATAAGGTTTCAGATACGAGGACTGGAACACCTCCATAATATGAATTCTATATGAATCACGACCACCACAGCACAATCTCCCTACTGTTCAGAGCTCCCACGGCTTTCATATAACCGGCAGTTGACCTCGATTTCGGTTTGCCGTTATGGCCAAAATCATCATTTGAGTTTCGATGGATATTAAACTAGAAAGTTCTAGGATAAAGTATAAATTTTAAGTAGACATAAAGATTATTTAGACTTTCGTATGACGGTCCTAATAAATACACTTACAAAACCTTTCACATATAATATTAATAAGAAAAACACTATTGACATTCCTGGCTGTTGCACTACTGCTATTTAATTCAATTACTATTACCTTATCATAATTGTTTACTGATTATAACAGCTTATGGGTTGTGTGTTTTAGATATGTATATTCGGTTGCCGCTCCTGTTTTCTTGCGTCTATTATATTTTTAAAGGTTATCGAAACCAGTTCTAACATATCTATAAAAACCAGTATGGTAATAAGGAAAATTAAATCGTTGAAAATGTTACAATACTTTTACGTCTAAAAAATATTCTAGGCAACTTATATTTTGGGTGGTTAAATAAATCAGTGCAAAATAATTAGCAGGTAAGTATTGACTCTATTTCAAATATCCTTTCTTTTGAACAGCATTTCCTGAATATATTTTTTCCGGGTCCAACTATAAATGTCCGAGTAAATTATAAATAGATTAGAATGCATCCAAATTCTTTCACATCTGCTTTAACATCATTCAAAAATAATTAACCGGTCTTTTTATTTCTTCTGGTAATAGTATTTCTTTAACCACTTCAGCCATACGTCAAGTATAGATAGGATATTAGCGCGTATTTTACGCTTAAATTGAAAAATCAAAATATATTTAAAATTAGATACATACAAAATGATAAAAATTGAATACATTGTAAGGACAGTTTATTATTCTAAATAAGTATTGTTTTTGGATTTGTTTCTGCGGATTTATTATTTCTATCAAGAAGTCTATTCTTTTAATGGAATATTGCAAGACTAAATCTAAGGCTCCTATTAGCAAATTCGAAGAAGGCGAGCTTTACTATTTCTTTATTTTCAAACTAGCCAAAGCAACTATATTTTGGTTTCGTAAATTTATACAGATACATATAATGTACATTTTTGTTATTAATTTATTTATTCAGCATGCTCCATTTTAGAATATTACACGATATTATATTTAAATACATTAACATTAACTAAACTGTTTGCACAAAATTATAGTAACATTTTCGTGACAATTTCTCAAATTCAATTTTTCCGATAAACTGAAGAAAACAACTTCTGTGATACTCTAGCAATTGTGATTTTGTAACCGGTCAAACATCTTTTTTGTTAACATCTCTAATTAATGCTTTTCTTTCTCTGTCTAATATGGCACAAACATCAATCAGATGGTCAACAGTTTGAACTCCCAAACCACACTTACACTCATCGCTATCTAGTATTTTAAACTTCTAGACATAACTTTTAATTTTTCCATGTCAACTGAGCATGGTTGTAATTTTTAGTCTTAGTCTAACAAAAAATTCTTTTGTTATCTTGCCTTTACTGGTATTTGTCCATTCAATCTGCCACTTCTCCACACTATCTTTTGCCTGTTCTCTAATGATTAGGCGTTTTCTTACTCTTACTTCTTACTTCCTGGACATTACCCACCCTAACTACTTCACCAACATTAGATGCTTGATATCTTTTCTAATTTCAAAATGATAGAGGTATTACTCGTAAGAACACATGACGCACCGTACGATAGAGTCCTAAATCCTTTTAACATCCTTATTTTCATTAGCTTTTGTACTCTTTCAATTTTCCTCTGGTTTGCTTTCTTTTGTATGGCATTTTTCCATATTGGTATAGCATATGGTAGAATAGATACAACTGCGCCTTTATAAATAGTACTCAAGGCTTCTCTCAAGGCTCCCCACTTAATCCTTGCAGATCTTGCCAAAATGTTGATGAGTGCATTATATTTTTCACTTATATACTTCACATGCTCGCAAAATTCAAATTTGCTATCCATACATATTCCCAGATATTTTATATTGTTAACTCGCTTCAAGACATCATAATTTACAAATATATTTAACTCTTTACTCATCAAAGATCGCTTTCTTGTCATTAAGATTACTTGAGAATTTGCTTCATTAAATTGGATCTTGTTACTTTCTGCCCAAAGCATCACTTTCTGCATTTCTATATTGGCAATGTTCTCAACCTCTAACACTGATTTCCCTTTCGTTAATATTACTACATCATCAGCAAAAGCAATTGCCTTTGTTTGAATTGGTAAAGTCTAAATTAAGCAAGGAGTCGTACTGAATATACCAGAATCCCGAACCACACCACGAAGCTTGTGGACAGCCTCTTGTTTGTTCTTTCTTTACTTCTACTCCATTAACTTGTAAGATTGCTAGCCTTGCAGTGAAGTAGTGTTTAGACAGGTTGTATAAGTTTTTTGGGCAATTTAAGTAATTTAAGGCCTTAATGTTTGCTGGCCACCAAGCGGCGTCGAAAGCTCCTTCTACATTCAGACTTATCATAGTAACCACCTTTTTTTCTTCAAAACTCTCATGTACAAAAATTTTTAAATCCCTAATTGCATCAATTGTACTTTTCCCGTTAGCAAATCCAAATTGGTTTTTATTTAACAAATTGTTAAAAAACAAAAATTTCATAATTCTATTAATCAATAATATTTCCAACACCTTCCCTCCAACATTTATTAAACTTATTGGCCGCGACTTAGATGGTTGATCTGAGTTCGCCTTTCATGCCTTTGTTGTAGGTATGATAATCGATGTCTTCCACTCTTTAGGAAAGTGGGCCTTCATCAAACATTGATTATATATCTCAGTAGTAAGTTAAGGAAACCTACATGGACAATTAATTTTCTTTTCAGAAATATGGAAGTTTCGTCATACCTAAAATATCTTATGACAGCTATGGCATTATTAATGGGATTTCTGATACTATATATAAGGTGGATATTGAACTATTGGAAAAGAAAAGATGTACCTCACTTAGAACCGCAGTTTTTATTCGGCAATTTCGACAATCCACTAACATCCGCTAGTAGAAGTTACGCGCAGTACTTCCAGAAATTTTACACGATGGCCAAGCAAATGGAACTGAAATACGCGGGTATCTATTGCTACATCGTTCCCTCTATCCTAGTTGTGGATCCAGCTTGTATCAGAGAAGTCCTAGTGAAGGATTTTCACAATTTCTCCTTCAGGGGTTTCTATAGCAACGAAAAGCATCAGCCGGTATCCGTGAGCCTAGTTACCTCGGAAGGTGAAAGATGGCGAAATTTGAGAGTGAAATTTACCCCCACGTTTACTTCGGCTAAGATGAAGATTATGTTCAATACAATGGTGGAAGTGACCAAGTCGATGGAGGAATACGTCGGGGAAATTGCCGCTAAGAATATACCGTTGAACGCCACCGATTGCGTGAACCGTTACACTACGGATATAATAGGATCTTGCGCTTTTGGATTGGATTGCAACAGCTTCAAAAACGATTCCTTTTACAATACTGCCGTAACTCTGCTGGAACTCACAACGGCATTCTTGAGGTTCTCATTCTGTCAAGCGTTCCCCAATATAGCGAAATGTTTAGGGCTTGGTTTATATCCTCAAAAGGAAGCGAATAGCATTCGCGATTCCATAGAACAAACAATCCAGTATAGACTCGATAATGGAATATCTCGAAACGATTTCCTCCAAATTGTCCTGGAATTAAAACAGAATGATATTATAACTACAAACGATTTACTGGGGCAGTCTTTAATGTTCTTCATCGCAGGACAAGGCACCACCAGTTCTACTTTGAATTTTGCTTTATTCGAATTAGCATTGAACAAGGACATTCAGGAGAAACTGCGCAATGAGATTAATGACGCACTTGCCCAAGATGATGGCGAAATAAGGTATGCAACCGTTATGAACATCAAGTACCTGGAAATGGTTATATGTGGTAAGTATAAACAAATTTGATATAGACTGTTAGTATCAGGTCGGAAATTCTTTTTGCTTCTCCTCAATTTATGACAATTTTAAAACAATTGTTTTCTTCTAAACCAAAAATCGTTCCATAAAAAATTAACAAAAGCAAGAACCAAGCTATTACTCATGCATCCATATTTACATAACATCACAGATAATATTATTACTTTCCATAAATGATGCAGTTGGTCTGTGGTAGTGCAATATGATAGATGTATTACGCCGTAAGATACTCGACAAAAACCAAACCTTTCCGGTTTGGTAACAAAGTGCCTGGATAAAGTTTTTCCCTTTCGTGAAAAAGTACTTTTACATTTTTCTGTTTGGTTTCAGAATCTTTAAGAAAATATCCATCACTTCCGATACTTAAGAGGAAATCCATAGCGAAAGTGACATTGCCGAATTCCAACATAGTTATCGAAGAAGGCACTGATATCCTGATACCGGTATACGGGATACACTACGATCCTGAATACTTTCCCGATCCCGAAAAATTCGACCCTGAAAGATTCACCGAGGAAAAGAAGCTGTCGATAGTTCCGTATAGCTACTTGCCGTTTGGCGAAGGGCCGAGGGGCTGTATTGGTGAGCTACAGTAAAAATTAAAACTTGCATACTACCTTGTAATCTAACATTCCACAGGCGATCGCTTCGCGAAGCAAGAAATGAAGATAGCGTTGGTGTGCTTGATACGGAGATTCAGGTTTAAAGTGAACCCAATAGTGAAATTACCGGTGAAACTGGCGGCTGCTCTTACTCTTAAGCCCGTGCAGGATATTATACTGGATGTTGAAGAAATACAATAAGTATTGTATCCGTAGATGAAAATCTGTAGGATATTCATCAGCTAGGAAACAGGTGGAAGTTAAGCAAATGGATCCCACATGAATTGTCAAATGATAACAATTTCAGTCCTCTTACCATTTGTCCGACAAATATTTCACGCAATAATAGTGATTCCACTCTTGATCGGTTGTTAACCTGCGACGAAAAGTGGGTATTGTACTCAAATTCTAAGCGTTTGTATCATTGGTTATCGCCTACTGATTTGGTACCGCACACTCCCAAAGCTTCCTTGCACACAAACAAAATTTCACTGTGTACTTGGTGGACAACAAAAGAAATTGTCCATTATAAGTTTTTGGAAAGGGGTCAAACCACCACTGCTAACTTGTATTGTGAACAGCTTCAGCGAGTACCAGCGGCACTCATCCCAAAACAGTCTTCTTCGATTAATCGAAAAAAAGTTGTGTTCTTACAAGATAACGCCAAGTAGCATACCGCAAGAGAGACTGGGGAAAAATGTATGAACTTGGCTGGGAAACGCTACCACATCCTCCATACTCTTCCCACATTTCGCCAAGTGATTACCAGCTTTTTTGTCTAACAACTGTGTGAAGCATAGACAGTTTAAAACTCGAGTTGATGTAATAAAAGCAGTCCCCCAATTATTTGATCCAAAAACCTTTCTTTAACATTTCATTTTTAATTCTTTTATTGTGATTTCGTGTCAATTGCGTATCCAATTTCATTGATCTAATGTTATCGGTAATTGTATTTATGCATTTGTATGTTTTGTATTAATTTGCCCTGTAATTGAAATTATCCGTTGGACAATAAATTCTATTACTATTATTAATTCCCATAGAATCATATAAGTTTTGGAGAACGGTGGTCAACGTTGGAGGAATCTGTATTCCCATTCCTATCTGTAAAAGCGTTAGAAAACACGTTGAATCTTAAATTTTAATATAGAACCGGTGACATAATTATTAGACACCTCTAAAAATTGGAGACCGGGGACAAAAGTAACACTTTACGAAAGTAACAATCCTTCGATAAATTCATAGAATCGTTTTGAAGAGTAGTTATAATGGCTATACAATGCAAACGTAGGCTCTCTCTCGCCTGAACTAGTCGTCATA
>JARFOC010000355.1:444331-459232 GCA_031763485.1 Osmoderma eremita | reverse complement strand
GACAATGAGAGCCGACGTGCTCTTGAAACATATGTCCCGAATTTTATTAAATCAATTTGTGTGGTGTGGGTTTCCCGGTACTGAGTATTAGTGATACCAGCCCACAGTCCTTGCAATTCTTTCACCTAATACAATATTATAAAACGTTTACCAAAGAGATGCAAAACATACCGTCGAATGAAACTTGGTAAATCAAATCGACATAAACCAGTGAAGAAATTGTTAGCGAAGCAGCCGCAATTAATATCAATATTGCAAACGATTAGCTTCAAAACATTTGGCCACTTTTTAAAGAAAACTTTAAAGATGAAGATATACTTAACGCCGATGAAACAAGCTTACACCTGAAAAGACATTACAATTCAAAGAAGAGACATATGCTGGTGGAAAAATGTCTAAAGAAAGGATTACGGTGTTAGTAGCGGCAAATCTATTGAGAACAGAAAAGAGGAAATTGTTGATAATAGGAAAGGAAAAAAATCAAAGAGTAGTAATACGTATGTTTGCATTTTTCTTTGTGAGTTTTCACTTAAAACGAACCTCGTTATAACCAGACACTACTGTATCTATAAAAAAAAGTATTAGCAAATAATTACCACATTGTCTAATAACATTGAGATATTTCCCAGCACGTAAAATAATATCAGCAACTATTTCCAAGAATTTTGGGATCCGTTCTCTCCTTATAATATACTTTTTGTCCCAATAATCAGCAGAGTAATCGATCGGCATATCCTCCTTCTGTACTACCTCTTGATCTTCAACAAGGAACTGGGAAATTTTTTTGAAAGTTAACGTTCACAAAAAAAAGTTGAATTGTATTTTACCTCATCAATTGGATCTGATATGATACCTTTGTAAATCCACATGCCTAACATCTTCATATATGGAACCGAGGCGGCTTGCATCATATGAACACACAAATCTTGGGCTTTATAATCGCCAATATAAGCAGATATTTGGTCATGAAGTAAAGATAATACTTTCCCACCAATAGCATCTGACTAAAGTCGTAATCATATACAAAGATAAAAATTTAGAACGTGCTTGATTTGCTTACTTTATTAACTCTTGTAGCAATATCACAGACTATACTTAGAGAATGCATATTTGATTGAATATAATACCACATCTTATGTAGATTTAAATTTCCACTACGAGATTCAGTCTCCAACTGAGTAACAAACAACTAAAAATAGCAATTTTTAGAATAATTGCAAATACGATAAATAAAATACGTACTGTATATTCGACTATAATTGCAGACATACATTCCGCTAGAGCATTATTAACTTGACCAAACTCAAACCGCATCTTTTCCTCGGTAAATCTTTGAACAATAGAATAATGTGATGCCAACGGTAGAATTTGTTTAACAAGTTCTTTTAATGATGGATCGACACATTCGTTTATTACAAATTGGCGTGCGTCATGGGGCCCTTTCAATTCTAATGGTTCTATATAACAGCCTGGTAATCCCATTAATATATTTAGCAAGTCTTCAATCAATAAACTTTCTTGTGAAGACGATGGTATATTACTTATTTGCGTGGTTACTGTTAAACAACTTGTGGTAGAAAAATCCCATGACATACTAGGCCTTCTTTGAACCCATGATGTTACAGAAGGTGTTATCGGTAATGGTGGCCCAGATCTATTCAATAATCTACTTGTATTACTATCAATATTTAAACTTTTCTTTGTAACTGCTTTCTTCAATCGATTTTTTACCTAATATAGCATTAAAATATTACATAGCATCCAGTAATTTAGATATTCATACCTGTGGTAGTTCATCTTTTGTAAATGAAACTTTGGAACAAGATTCGCTGCTCAATGTATTTGATTTAACAGTCTTAGATAAGAAATCTTTAACACCAGGATCCTGTGATATTAAATATAACAGCTGGACATAAGAACCCAAGCAATCTACGCTAAAAAGGTATAAAATCGTGACTACTTTCGTATATTAATACGTACAACCACACCTACTTTTTTTGTTTTAAATCATCGTATTTACCAAGAAATGCCTGTTGATTAAGGCACTTCAGTGCTAAACTTTGTACTTGACTCTGTATGGCTATATGAGATATGCTACTCCCTATTTTGTTTGAACTTATACTCTTTTGCAAACATTCTACATATTCTTCTGGTGTGCTTTTACTCCTAAATATTTATGTTAGGCATAATGGCCAAAACCAATCAAATGTATTACTTACCTTAGCAACTCTAACAATTCTCTAACTAGATGATGTAATTTAAATTCACTCATAATTAAAATTAAACTCAAATTGAATATAATAACCGTATAAACTTTTGAATTTTATAAACATTAAGTAATGTCAAACACTTAACCTAACCACACCTAACATACATTACAGATTACAGCGGTGTGATTACAGATTACAGGTCCCTAATATATAAACAAGGATAAAAGTGGATACCAAACAACAGTGACATCTATTGACTCGGGCGATGCTCGGGCGAAAATAAATGCATTGGATCCATTGGATGAGCACATGAGCAACTATTTGCATAGCTGGCTCTATTGTATTGTACAGTCATGTACAGTATTGTATATGTAAATACGCAAAAATGGCAGTGGCAGCATCTTGCTACGAAATTATGGAATTAATTTTTTTGGTTACGTCACTTTGATGCCTAGATATGCGTTCATGGTTTGTAACAAATTGTATTATTAATACCTTGAAATATATCAGTTATGGCATAGATGTTTTTATAGGGTCTGCTTTTATGTGTTCTAATATTACCATAACCTCAATTTTCAAAAGACCGTGAAACTTCTTTATAAACGTAACAATAAAAAGCGTAATTTAAATGCGTACACGTTCTATGACCGTAACTTATGAAAGCACTGAGCTCTTTGGATTTAAGAACACATCGTCCCGAGACGCGCCACTTTCCACATCCTCAAAAATCATTGATTGTGAGTTTCGCGAATTCGAAAGTTTCTAATGTTAATCGGTGCCGGTTTACATCCTGTTAGTTCAGTTCATATTTACCTATTCGGTAGTAAGCAACATAAACTTCAAACAAGAATTGGCAATAGCAAAAATGGTTTATTTCCTATATTTAAATTATATCCAATTGGTCTTCCTCGCGGCTGTAATTGGTATCGTATTGTTCGGAAGTTTAGTTAATTTATTCGAAACATATTTACCTTCTTATATTATACAATCTGTGAGATATGGCAAATTTGCCGATAAAAAGGCAAAGTCCCTACTTGCTGTGCAAGTACCAAAATCATGGTTCAAACACTTCTACGTTTATGGTTCAATTTTGTTCAGCGGCGCTTTCTATATGTGCATAAACAATTATGTTTACCAAAACGCACCGCCAGACTGGGTCTACACAGTATTGGATTACTCCATTGGTTATTTAAGAAAACCTACAGGTAATTATTATATTCTTAATGAAATTAAAATAGTATACTGATTTTGACATTATTTAATTCCTTATGCATCTTCATGCATATAAGATAAAGGGGCAAAACACAATCATCCTTACTGACCACACTAATCATTTAATTTATAACAATATTACTTATTTCTGCGTCAATTTACATTTTCATAATTTTTATTTCTAACTGGAAAATCTTAGGGGTGCATGAGAAAGCTGTTGGGGGCTTAATTCTGTTACTGCTGTTTCTTTTGAATTTTAAATGGGTTGCTGTTTTTTCATACTGATGTAAAAGTCCAGTTATAAATATTTGGAGTTTGTACAATTACTGATCAATTTCATTCTGTTTAAAGCAAGTTAATATAGAAAGTTTCAATCATTTTGATTTAATCTCTTATTCATATGTAATCTAATTTTATTTCAAATAAAGTATATATCACCTACTTTTCTTCTAAATACCATTTCCTTAATCTAAAATGCATTCAGTTGTATTACCCTTTATTCTAATATATTATGTTCTAAAATTTTAGTAAACGCCTCAAGAACACTTTTAGCCGTGTCACTTTTATTGTTACAATGTTTAAGAAGGTTCTACGAAACTAATTTCGTGTCTGTATTCGGGAAATATGCCCGAATTCATCTTGCTCATTATTTATTGGGCTTTCTACATTACACTGGTTGCGCATTAACAATACTAGGCGGAGCAGCGAATTTTTCTAAACTTTATGGTAAGTGATGATCTCTTCTATAATAAAAATCGTAATGGCGTTAGCAGGAATCTATGAAACGAATGTTTCTGAACGTCGGACTGTTAACTTCTAACAATAAGATTTCTACAATTTTATTGCAATCGTAATTTTGTTCTAGGGGAGAAACCTGTGCTTCAATGGACGGATTTGAACATGAAAGACTTTTGTGTAACATATATATTCTTATGGGCGTTGTGGCATCAGTATAGAGCAACTGTTATATTGGCGAATTTACGAAAAGATAATAAAGGTACGTAAAGGCAAAGGGTCACTGGAAGCAAACTAAATAGAGACTGTAATACGGCTGACATGTTTTCAATTACTTGAGCAGTGTATGTTATGCGAACTGTAGGTCTTCATATAAGAAATACATATTACGTCATATCGCCTCGCTTTGGGCGCTAAAATCGACGGTCTATTATTATGCTTAGGGGTATCTACGCTTCGAGTTCAGTGGCGTCGGCACAATTATCGGACAACTTTTATTAATAAGTGTCTTCTAGATATTTTTCGTGGTTCCCTTATACAGTTCAGTCAAATTGTACCCACGAGACCGTTTATTATACATCACATAGTTTTAATTTTAATTTGAAAATTGTATGTACCCTATTTTGAAAAATTGATAGTGCTAACAGTGCGCCATCTAGAGGTTTCATATCGTACCATGTATTTCAGAAATATGATTTGTTGTTTTGAAAGTAACACGCTTTACTATATAAAGGTAACACATTTATGTAGTATAAGACCCTCGTAAGATTTTGATAAAAGTTATTTTTTTGTAGAAATGTAATGTATGGAATGTTTCAGGTAATGTCGTCACAGAAGCGTATAAGATCCCAAATGGAGATTGGTTTGATTCCATATCATCTCCACTAAATTTTGCCGAAATTGTGATGTACACGTGCCTAACCTTTTTGTTGTGGCCAAATATCACTTGGTGGTTCATTTATACCTGGGTTGTTTCAAATCAAGTAATTATTTTTACAAGTATCGTTAGTTAAGATATTTTAATTTAAAAAAAACATTTTTTCAGGTGGAAACAGCACTTTTATCACACTGGTGGTACGTGGAAAAATTCGAAAATTACCCAAAGAAGCGGAAAATTTTATTTCCCTGTATGTATTAATAAATATATTGTTACTATAGTATAATTAAATAGGTTTGTATAATTAGTTCTATAATAAATAAATTTCCCTATATGAATGTTTTTAAATTGCATTTAGTCAATCAAGCAATGTTAGTAGACTGCCTAACGTGTCAATGTAAAAGTCGGGAACCAAATCTTGCTCTTCCTTCTTATCAGATTCTTTCCATTTTTGTACATCTTCAATAGTTGTAACACCAGACAATACTAACATAGTTTGGAAGCCACATCTAGTTCCCAATAAAATATCTGTATTGCATCTGGAAACAAATATCATTTCTTAATGTGAAATATAGTAAATACTATAGACAAATACCGTAGTATTTATTCTAATTGGCGCCTCTATTTCAATAACTGTCGTACTCTAATAGACGCCGCAAGAAAATAATCCCGAATGAAATAAACGCCACACTCTAATAAATGCCGCATCTTTATACGAAGAATAAAAATGAGGATTTGGTTTAATTCGAAATAAACGCCGCACTCTAATAAATGCGGCATTTCTTGCAAACGCAGCAAAGATAGATGCCCTAAATGATTAAACACTGTGGCGCCTATTACAGTAAATACGGTAATTCATAAAAACAAGTTACACATTTTAATAACTGCTTTTTAAATAAAAGTTTCTTACCTGTCCCCTATCATTAAAGTTCTCTCTGGGACAATTTCACACATTTTAGATATTGCCTCAGAAATATACGGCTCTGGTTTCCCAATTATATATGGTTTACGTTCAGCACATGTCTCTATAGATTTAACAACGGCACCAGCTCCAGGCTTAACTACCGAATTTTTACCGAAAGGAAAGCGTTCATCTGTGTTTGTCGCCACAAATAGGCAATTTGGGTCATTTAAATAAGTTGCGGCTTTCATCATCTTAGCATACGAGATATGCTCGTCAAAACCAACAACCACAGCTCCAACTTCTGGATCGAGTTTCAAGTTATTCATATAAGTGACTAAATCACCTTTTACATGGTCCGGCTATGGAGAAAATGAAATTTTAAACTTGCGTTACAAAAAAGATATGAAAATAAACTTACTCCTATAGGAAGATACTTGATATTAACTTCATCAAATTCTTGAGTTAGGCCTGCTGACCCAACAATATAAACTTTCTTATTAAAACCTTTCTCCTTTAAATATGTGGCTGTTAAATAGGCAGTCGACATGATTTCTCCCTGCGAAAAGATAATTTTATTATAGTTAATTCATTCGTTAAATTAATTAATACTACCTTGTTGCATACAAATCCCAGTTTGTGAGCTTTTTGCACAAATTCATCCCTATGTTTTGTAGAATTATTTGTAACAAAAAATATTTTTTTACCGAGATTTCTCATCAAATTTACTACCTGAGCAGAACCATTGTAAGCATTGTTCTCTAACCACAGTACACCGTCGCAGTCGGTAAGTAATACGTCAAAGGAATCTAGGAAACTCCTGACTTCCTTCTTTGATAAATTTGCCAAATTTGTGAGTGAATGTTTGGACATTGTAAAAGTTGAGCTAAAAATAAAATTTATTTTATGTCTTATATTAGCGACGACTTTCATTTAAATGATTGTGAATGCCAACACTGCATTACCCTATCGCGAATGATAAGGATTTCCTCAACTATATGTTGTAAGAATTGAATCTAATTGCCAATTCAATGAATTATTAGATAATGGAAAAATTTACCTTTCAGGAACAAATTTAAATATATGTGCACCAAAAACGCATGCGCGTGTCCTATCAAGGTTGAGTGAAAGAAATACCGGAAAGAAATGAATAGTACAAGCATATTCGTTAAGAAGTTTCTTTGTAATTCTCGTGTTCTGATTTGCCCTAGATATTTTAAAACATCTATAACTGCAAATATGCCGATAAAAGTAAGTAGAAACCGTAAAACTATCTCGGTTATGTAATTTGCTGAGGTTAAGTTAAGGTCGATCAATACATAATTTTTTATTTTAAAAGCAAAAAACATGTTTATCCATGAATTACCGTGTACCTAACTGTTTATATTTATAGGAGGGTGACAAAATTCCAGACATTGATCTATTTGAAGAAACGCCCGCCAATAAAGTTAATATTAAAAAATTGTCAGATGGTAAAAAAATCATAATTTTTGCTGTGCCCGGTGCATTTACTCCAGGTTGTTCAAAGGTAATTGCATTAGCCTTGAATATTTTATACTATGAATAAAGTGACAGTATAATACTAATACATTATTCACAGACACATTTGCCTGGATATGTTGAGAAAGCAGACGATTTAAAAAAACAAGGCATTTCCGATATAGTTTGCGTTTCTGTTAATGATCCTTTTGTAATGGCGGCCTGGGGCAAAGATCAAGGAGTTGGGAATAAGATTCGTATGTTGGCCGATCCACAGGGAACATTCACAAAAGCCGTGGAGTTAGAAACGGATTTGGCTGTTCTTGGAGGTTTACGCAGCAAGCGGTATTCCATGGTTGTGGAAAATGGGAAGATAGTATCATTGCAGGTTGAACCTGATGGGACTGGATTGTCTTGCTCATTAGCCAGTGCGATAAAATTGTAATGTGGATTCGTACAGATCTCACAGGTCTCACGAATTATGTATATTTGTGATATCACAAAATTTTAGATTAGGTCATATGCTTATATGTAAGATTTTTTTTGTAGAACGTATTTTGGTTTAAAGTTTTTCTATTTAATTTTGTATTTAAAAAGGTTAAAATAGCATTTACGCAAATAAAATTATTTTCTTAAAACGATTTTCTTTTTTTTTCTTTATAAATTGCTTTTTTCTTTGTTACGATTACAGATTTAATTGGCTACGAAACTGTTGCGGTTTTGAATTTATGTGGTTAAGTCAATTCTAAGGATACGCGTACGGTGAATGTTCTGTTCGTAAAGTTAATGCGGCTAGATTATGCCGAATTAGAATGCTTATCTCATTATTTTGCCGGTGTGAAAGTAAATTAGACCCTGAAAACAATTTGCTAGTTTGTATTACGTTAATTCATCGGAATCTTAAATGTAATGACAATATTTAATTATGTATATTAATTTACTTTACGTTACATTCATTTGTACATATTCCTGCTGCCTCTGCGATAGGTAATCAGCGATTACCGTGTGCGTACCGTAATATAACGGATTTAGTATTGAAAATATTTAATATGTAACTTGCATTACGTTGTTGTATTAACAATTATCTATCTAACAGCTAATTTAAACATGTTTATTGTTTTATACATATGCAGATCCTCGCGGCATCTTGTGCTAACTGCATAAAGCTTGTTGATTTACACTGCCTCCTGTATAAATGATACACTTCCAGTCTATCCGGCCCTACGCGTCAACAATTCTCGTGAAATGACATACAATAGTGTAGTGGCTCCATCTTTCCATATAATTCCATTGAACGGAATTTAAACACAACTAACGTGTATCACTGGCTGTATACAAAAACTACCGTCATATGGCGCTCCCTCTGAAACCAAAAAAATGCCTGAACTAAAGATGCGCAAGGCCGCTTAGACTGAAAGTGTATATTATATTTAGGAAGCTGTGTTGATTTAAATTCACATTAATTTAAATTGGAAAGGTGCGCTCTGATTGCCTCTTTGAACTTGGAAACTACTCGCACACGCCGATCGACTCCTTCTGATTAGAATTATTCCTATTTCCAGAAGTTTTTTTTTCGCCCCAGAATATTCCAGAAATAGAATTTTCTGGACGAAATTGAATTATATGTATAAGGAGCCGTGTAAATAAGTTTGTTTAGTTTAAGATCATCTACGCTTGTGTAACAGTCTAGGTGATCTGTAAATAGTGCAGTTAAGCGTTAGTCATTGAATTATTGTAAGAATTTTTGTGTGTATATTTGATTTAAATGATTAATTAATAAACCGAATTAACGTAATTCCACAGTGAGTGTTGTTTAAATTTTATCGAACCCAAGTCTGCCCGAAAGTAACATTCGTTACAATATTTATAATACAGGATTCATTTGTGTTGACCAACTTAAATACAAGAGCTAATTTTATTACTTGCCTTGCCGTAAACTCACTAACAGCCGGCACTCAATACTACTATAAAAATATCCCATGAGATTATTCATGTATTTATCTTATCGCATTTATTGATCATACATTATACAATTATAGATAAGTACCTAAATATTAATGGGTGCTTTTATATGCACCCACGCTGTAAGAAGTGTATATAAATACTTTTGGAAACATATTTGGAATAACCATGTTCCATCCTCTATTGACTGGATTTCACCAAGTTCGCTAGTTATCGCTTTTTAATTCATAAGATAGTTTGAAGTGGATATAAAGAAAATTATTTATTCAAATTAATTAATAAAACAATAGCAGCTTTACGTCATTCCATAACCAGATTAAATGTCATCGAAACTGTAAAGACAGTTACATTCATTACTTCAAACATGATTTTTTCAAAATTTCCAGTATTGAGAACGCTAAAGCAGTCTAAATTATTTTTCTTTCGTAATTACGCTTACTGTGATAAACCCGAAGATGTAAAGGTACCTACCGTTGTTACCATCATCGGCGGGCACACTGGCGAAGGCCAGCTCACCGCCCTGCTTCTCAAGCAGAGCAAACTCGTAGATGAAATTCGTTTATATTCCGGACTCATAAATCCATGCGGCATTGCAGTAGATTTGAGTCACATAGATACCAACCCTATCGTCAAATCGTATCTTGGACAAGGTTTATTGAAAGATGCGATTACTGTGAGTAAATATGTTAGATTATTTTATGGTCCTAAGCCGCCACAACATTTTTGTTTTAATTGTAGGGGGCGCATGTCGTGCTGGTTTGCGGAGGCCAGACAAAGAAACCGTGTAAGCTCCAAGCGGATCTGTTCGAGGAGAACGCCGATTATGTGCGGAATGCGGCGATATACATGGGCGAATTCAATCACAAAGGGATATTTTGCATATCTACGCCGCCCGTTAACGCTTTAGTTCCCATGGTGTCCGAAGAATTAAAGAAGGAACCTTACTATGATCCGCGGAAAGTCGTCGGTATAATGACTTTGGGAGTAATAAGAAGTAATACCATAGCGGCTAGATATATTAAAAGGAATCCTGCCGACGTTGCCGTACCTGTAATCGGAGGAATGTGTCGGAAAACGCTGGTACCAGTATTCTCTCAAATTAAGCCGGTCGCTGCCATGGAGACGGCCTTACAGAAACTATTGCACGATAAAGTCTGTTCGGCTGAAGATGAAGCCGTAGATCTGAAATTCATAGAAAATACGGGTAGTTGCTATGTTTCCAGTGCCTTTTCGTGTGCTAGATTCGTTACGTCCGTGTTAAAAGGTCTTAGGGGGGACAGAAATATTGTCGAGTGTGGATTCGTTCGACAATTAGGTCATATTGAAGCGTTTTTGCCTTATATGGGGTCTGTTTTGAAGCTAGGTAAGTATTTTACGTAACCTCATACAAAAGCGTAGGTACTGTACATTGAATTTAATGCCGAATATAAGGTGACAGCCGAAATCTCATTGAGGCGTGACATCACAGCATTTCCTCTTAACGGTTTTCACTAGAAAATTTCGTAGTGCAGTTAAAAGTTCGTTAACAAATTCGAGGCGATCATTTCCAAAATCTTTTGTTTCATATAAAATTTCCAAACCTATTTTTTTGCAAAAATGCAATAAAAGTTTATACTTTAGTGCAAATTCGAATAATCTATGTACACAACAAATGCGCTCACTCCTTGTTGAGTCAGCTTATGGGAGATGGAAGAGTGAAAGAAATATTTCTTGTCCCATCCTGACTCAACATTCAACTTCTTTATATCTTTTAGGTCGCAATGGGGTCGAATCAACGCATATGCCGAGAATTAACGATCTGGAGTGCGATTATTTACAAAAAGCTTATCCCTTCTTGTGGCGTCACATACAGATGGGTGAGGCTTACATAATAGGAGATCGGAAGAAGGAATGCGTCATCGAACCGCATCTATCCGGCTACTGCCAATTCGTTACTAAGAAGCCAGTTACCCAAATCGGCGATTTCAAGATAGACATTCAAGACGTGAAGTGCAAAGAAAACAAATGTATTGAAATTATAACTTAAGCCATCTTCGTCGTGCAACATGTAAAGCCAGTATTGTCAGATTTTGATCGAATAAAAAAAGATTAAAATGCATGTTGACGCAGCACTTTATTTCACAATTAAGACGATTACAAACATATCACATACACTAATGGCGCGTTAGATACGCTGGTTGGAACGGCTTGCTTGGAGTTCTCGCCTTAGGAGTGGGAGGGCTAAGAGGGCGAGTGGTACCGACGGCAGCTGGTGCTGGTGTCTTCATCTTCTTGAGTACTGGTTTCAGCGGATAGGTGTGACCCTTAACTGGCGGCGCAGTGAACGGAGTCTTACTCAATTTTAAGAACTTTGGCTGCGGTTTTCTCGGCCTGTCCTCCTTCTGTCTCCTAGAGTTGATAATAAAAGAGTCAGTGTGTTTTAATATTGCAATTTCCGGTTCTGAATACTCGGTTGAGGACGACAGGTGCGGTGTTAGTTCTTTATCAAAAGTCAGCACTTTTTCTCCGATACCTTCATGTTTCGTATCAGGTGTCTCAATAAGGTCGTTAGATTTTTGTTGCTCTTTCAGAGGATTAGCTCCGCCGCGTTCCCTAGTACTTCCAGTGGGACTTCCCCGTCGGGAACTTCCTCGTAACGATCCTCCAGGACTCTCGCTCTCTTTAATACTGGGTTGCTGTTCTTGACCTCGAGATCTTTCCAAAGAGTTTCCTCTCGTAGGACCTTCACGCACTTTAATATTATCTGTTTGCGGGGTATCTTGATCAAAAGAGTTCCGTCGGGAACCTCCTCGTAACGATCCTCTAGGGCTTTCGGTCTCTTTAATACTGGGTTGCTGTTCTTGACCTCGAGATCTTTCTAAAGAGTTTCCTCTCGTAGGACCTTCACGCACTTTAATATTATCTGTTTGCGGGGTATCTTGATCCAAGGAGTTCCGTCGGGAACTTCCTCGTAACGATCCTCTAGGGCTTTCGCTCTCTCTAATACTGGGTTGCTGTTCTTGACCTCGAGAACTTTCCAAAGGATTTCCTCTCGTAGAACCTTCACGCACTTTAATATTATCGGTTTGCGGGGTTTCTTGATTCAAGGGGTTTCCTTGTTGAGACCCCCTGGGGCTTCCGCGGTCTCTAGCGTCTACCTGCGGCTCCTGTTCATGTAGGCTTGCTTTTGATTGCTTCTTGGGACTGTTTATTACACTTTGCGCGTCGCGACTAGGAGGCCTGGATCCCTTGATATTCGTACGCGATTGTTCTGGTGTATGAATCCGCGATAGCTCTAGCGGAGTAGTTATACGCGATCGTCCTTCATTTCTAGCGTTCGAAATCTGGTTATTAGGCAGGGAGTTGATCTCTTCATTGGCTTCGTATTTGGAATCATCATACTGCTCGTAGACGTTGCTATAATATGTTTCTTGCATTGCAGCGTGTGGTGTCGATTTGGCGTAGGCGTATTCGTAAGACATTCTCGCCCTTTCTCGGTCCACCTGCTTTTGGGATTCGCGTTCTTGCCGTTTCCTGTCTTCCCGCTCCAATTGCTGTTCAACCTCCCTCATTTCTTCTTCCTCCCTTTGCATTTCGTATTCGCTGATTGTGTTCATCAAATCCGACTCGTACTCTCTATACATTTCGTTGTATAAGTGTTCGTATTCTTCCTGGCTAGTTTCCATTGTATCAGTTGGTGTAGTCTTAGTTTGTTTGTTCGTTGTAGTATAATTTGTAGTAGTCACATCGGAAGTTTTTTCATCATCCGATGTGCTTCCAGTTCGCGTGGGGCAACTGCAACAGGAACATTTAGATTTCGTTTTTCGTTGATCTTTCCTCACGACCCCGACTTCACTCGAATTGCTTTCGCGTATTTCCGCAGGCTCGCGAATGATTTCGAGCGGTTTCTCTTCGCAGCACTTATTATTGGGGCGTTTATTGGAAATTCTGGGTTGCGTCGGCATTTTCATGCAATCCGGTTCCCGGATGATTTCGAGCGGCTTGTCCGCGTAGCACTTATTCTTGGGCCGTTTATTCGAATTCGTGACTTGCGCCAGCATTTTCATGCAATCTTGCGCCATCGTTCTGGTCGTAGCACAGCGGGGTCGGCGATTACAAGGTACGCATTTAGTTTGATCGTCGTAGCTTCGCCAATTTTCAACGGAATCGCACCTATTCGGTTTCCATTTAGCCCAGTACGATTCCTCCAATCTATTAATGGTATAGTGCTGATTTTGAGGATTGGATTGTGGGTTTCGTCCATTATTATTCGTATTCACCGGATAATAGGAATTCGCATGTGCGCCGTTATCTAACATTAAGCCATCGAATTTGCTCTTGATAATACCGTAATTTTTCTTGTACGAATTCGAATAGACTTTCTCTTGTAACTCTTGCGATACGTCATTCGGCAACTTTGGATACTTATAATTTTTCATCTCCGCCGAGTCGCCCTTGTGATGTTGGCCTCTGTAGATGCGATTTTGCTGCGGTATATCCTGCTGCTGTTGCGCTTTGGGAGTAGACATTTCTGCGCTCTGCACCGATACCGCGGATCTACTGCTTATCGTGTATAGACTGGAGTACTCCTGAAAGGCACGCGGAGGTTACCGACTTTCGAAGACTTGACGCGGTCTTCTGGCTCACCTGCTTATCTCTGAATATGTTCGGGGATTTGAAACACTTCTTGCGTTCTTGCATCAAACGATTGGCCATGGAGTTTTTGGAGCTGGGAGGTTTTCTTGGTTCAAAAGCGCGACACTGATAGAAATTTTATCGGGAACATACCGCCGTTATGTGAGCAGATCCGAAATAATCTGCGTCAAATGTCAAGATGTACATGTAAGCAGCTGTCAGAAAAATATATTGCGTGTAGTCATTTGTATTCCATCTTGTTGTACTCTAATTTTAGATTATGCAAACCTTGAGCAAATTTATGTCAATAATCAATTTTTGAAGATTATATATTGTAAATAATAATAATAGATTTATTACCCAACAGTTTACAATTTACAGGGCAAGAATACAGGTCAAAGGTGCAATGGTACATATACAATATAAGTATTCTGAAATAACTAAACAATTAAACAAAAGAAAAAAGAATATAAAAAAATAATAACGTAATAATTGAAATCAATTTAATCTAACTTATTAATAATTATAAAATATGTCCTCATAGAATGTATCCGCTAATCCACACATAGTAAACAATGGGAAATGTTGCAATAGATTGCTACGAGAAAATGGAAATAAAGGTGGGGGACGAATGAAGAATCGATAGTTGTAGGTAAATGTAGTGTGGAGATCATACAACAGAAGCATACTCAAGCTTGAGTGCGTTCAAAAACTGTTACATAGTAATCATTTTTTACCATAGTAATACAAACTACGTTCAAAAACGAAATATTCGTCCCAGGTAACATTAATTCCACCGTTCCGAAATACATGTCGGTGGTACTGCAGAAGTATTTTTCTTACCGTGGTTTGAAGTGCGGTAACATATTCCCGAACATGCGCAAACGATTTACGTTGTGTTTATAATCACA
>JARFOC010000355.1:431431-442240 GCA_031763485.1 Osmoderma eremita | reverse complement strand
CAGAAATAACGCTTCCCGAGCAATATATTTGTGGGAACAACTTTTACTCTACTTTGGTACAGGTGTACTATTACCAATGAATTCTGAGAACACACCCCTTGCTGACAACAAAGGTGAAGTACAAAGTTTTGATGAACGCAATGCTGTTAAAAAAAATTAGATGTTCGCAATATAAAACTCAATGTTTTTTAGAAGCAGGAATAGATAAGTTAGTAATGTGAGGCATAAAAGAAAGACGGGAGTCAAATAAAGCACGAAGATCTTTAACGGTATGAGAACGTGTTAAAGTGATGCCGTTTATTTCGTACAGAGAGTCAAAAAAAAATAGTTTCCTGGCATAGCAAATAAACGAACATTTATTGACTTCAGCTTTAATTTCGAATCTGAACACCATTGGGTTATGGTATCCAAATTTTGCTGTAGATGCAGTACATCTACACCACGTTTTAATGGATCCCACGTTTTAATGGATAGGTAAATCTTTAAGTCATCAGCGTAGGCAAGTGCCGGGTAAGATAAAGAACCAAGTAAGTCATTGAAGAACAAGACAAAAAGAAACGGTCCTAGGTGAGATCCTTGTGGTGCACCTGCGGAAGGAAAAAAATATAAATATAAAAAATATAATTGATTCTCTTTGTCAAGTGAGATTGCGAAAGCGTTAGTAAAGTACGTAACAAGTTCGAAGACAGAATAAAACAGCACAATATTAAATGATAAAAAATATTTATTAGATAATTTTGTTAGTTGATTAAAAATTACTAAATTACATATCATATTGCAACTAATTATTACAATGTGCATCACTAGTCACACGAAAACTACGTTCGTATTAAAAAAAAAATTAGTGCAAGGATCGAGGAAAACAAATTTAGATTAACTGGTGTAACGTTAGAAGTTTTCCTGTGACTACTGGTTTTGTTTCTTTATTCTCCTTCGCATATCTTCCATTTTCTCTTCCTTTTAAACGTTTAACATATCACAAAAAAAATTAAAATAATTCACAAAAAATGGCACCGACATACCGGCGCAGAAATACTTATAAACATATCACTGGTCATAATAGTAAATATATAAGATTTTTTAGGTCTAACGAATAAATTTTAAGGCGGTGTTTGATGGGGGGCAAACACACTACATAGTCGTTTTGCACATTTCCATTCTTGTAACACTAAACAAAAGATATAAACAGGGATATTATTAACAAAAAATAGAAACATTTCGTATTGAAAGGAAAGTGGTCGAAACTCGAGAATTTTTCGATAGTTATTCTTGAATACTTTCCCGCCAATTTAGATACGTAAACATAGTTAAATGAAAAAAAAGAAAACTTAAAATCTACGTGTATTTTTTCCATAACACATATATATGTTGTATTATACTCACAGTAGTATCAAATCTCTCACACACAATTTAAAAAAAAGTCTTTCAATTTGTTAAAAGTCCTACAATATATTAATCAATGTTTTAACTACTAATAGGTACTTTCTACTTAAACAACATTAAGATGTTTTGTTATTAAGATATCAATTAAATGTTTCAGCCCACTTTCTTTTTATTTATCTCGTTTCGAATTTGGCGTTACCTAACCGAAATTTTCAAACACTACGATGTTAAGTAGGTGTATCGTACTATTTTTTTCTCTTTATAAAATTGGCAGTTATGTCATCATTAACGTTTCCGCTGCGATTTTCCGTCTTATTCCTTCCTCATTCCACAACGAAGGCAGTTATGTAGTTGTACGTTGGGTTTTTATTTTATTTTTACGTGGATAAATTTCGTTAACTGCTATTCTGCATATGGCAAAAGTATGGCTCATTCTTGTTTCCATATTTATAATTACACATAGAACTAAACCTACTTAAAACACTTAACTACTGTATAGAAGTGAGAAGAAACCGTTCAGTGCTCGTTTTCGTGTTTATAGGTTTTCTTTCTTTTACTTTTTGGTTACTTATGAAACACAAAACATACATTTTTCATTTTTGTATAAAAAGCTGTATTCACATATGCGACGATCTAACTAACTTTCGGTTTAATTATTTATGTATTTACTCACTTGTCGTCCTTTATTTTTTAATACAATATTTATAAAAATGGCTGTTAAAGAAACAGCCTTATCATACTTTATAAAATCATATGGGAACAGTTTAATAGTTAGTAACTCATAAGATACACATACAGAGAGAGACCTCTAATAAATCATCTCATCTCGCCTATTTTTTAGTTGTTTAAAAACATCGCCTATACACCAATATACAGAATAACATTACTTTTATATCATTATAATACATATTATACATGTATTAATATTAGTGCACCTTTTTTTTAAGTTTTCCATTGAACAAAGTGGGTGTGTGTAAAATGATTATTAATTAGTACTTAGGTAGATACTCGAAACTGATATTATTTACATTTTTTTTCGTCTTTAATTTTGTATTTGTTCTCTTTCCTGATAATGATTTTCGCGCTCTTTTTTCTCCGTTTAAATCTACCGCGATTCTTTCACGTTGGCGGCGGTTCACCTTCGCGGGGATATTTTAAAAGAAATTCGCGAAGATCACTGAAATTACTGTTCACTGCACAAAGACGATGAAAAAGACCACTGATCCGGCCCTGGGTTGTTAGTCGAGTTGGTGTGGAGGGTCGCGGGCGTCTTGGGACGCCCATGGGCCGCATCTCACCAACAGAAAACTGACAATTCGCCGCCGTGTTCTCCTGGATGGCGCCATGTTGTCACTGAGTGGGCTTTCAGCTGTAATGGAAAAGGGAATGTCAATTGAGAAATGTTAGGTTATTCCTTTGATAGCATTGACTAAATTTGACTTTCGATATTAACCTATAAAACTCAGAATTTCTTAAATTTATTCTCTGTTTCCGAGTATTTTTAAGTGAAAACGTCAAATTCACGAACGAACAGCCGATAAGGTAGATTCCGAATTTCAGGATAGATTTGTTTACGTATTTATTCGGATCACTAATCTTTGGCTTTATTTTTGGTTATTGCTGCAACAGTGGCACTTGATATTAACAGATACATCTATAGGCTGTTTTTAAACTAGGAGGAACGTTTTAAATTATCCGCGCTAAAACTTGCATCTGCGATTGGTTATTTTGCAGATAGGTTAACACAGACGAAATGCGAAATATTACAATAAATTTAACATCTGGATGTCAAACGGTTGACAATTTTCGTCTGCTCCTGTGTTTTTCTTATTCTGATGCTCTGTCAAACGTAAGCAAACCTGTTCTTTGATGAAGTAGTTAAACAGTCTGTGCGGAAAAATTATGCATGCTTTCTTCTACAAGAACGAATTACCGACTTTGAACAAAATTTTGACTGAAATCAAGAAACGTCCTGATTTAGCACAAAGATGTCGTTCTTCACTGCACAAATTCATGAAGCAAATTAATTTCAAGTACATGAAAAGAAACCGTAAAAGTATTCTTATAGAACGAGATGACATCATCAGATGGAGACGAAAATATTTAACCTCAATTAAGGAGTTTAGAAGGGAAGGTCGATCAATATATTATGTGGATGAGGCATGGGGTGAATGAAGGTCATACAAAAGCAAAAATCTGGATAGATGATAGTGTAGAAAACCGACATCAGGCATTCACCGAGTGTCTACGGGATTAAGAAACTCGTCTGGAAAGGAGTAGAGGCTTACTGTTTTACATGTTGGATCTGAGCATGGCTTTGTTGATGAAAGATTGTTGCTTTTCGAAGGTAAGAAAAGTGGAGATTATCATGAGGAGAAGAATGCGGCAGATTTTGAAAGATGGTTTGACAATTTGTTACCGAAATTACCTGGCAATGCTGTTATGGTCATCAACAATGCATCGTACCATAGTCACAAATTGGAGAAAATTCCAACAACCTCATCTAAGAAAAAAGATATGCAGGAATGGCTGTTAGCTAAGCAGATTGAATTCAGGGACGATGTGGTTCGATCTGAACTTCTGAATTAAATCAAAATTAATAAAGAACACCATAATATGTATGTGATTGATGAAATGGCAAAACATAACAATAAAATTGTTTTAAGATTCCCACCTTATCATTGTGAACTTAATCCAATTGAATTGATAAGGGCAAAAATAAAATAAAAGTGGCATCCAAGAACAATACATTTAAATTGAGAGAAGTGAAAGAACTTTTATTGCAAGCTACACAAAATTTTCAAAATGCTAATAGTGTTTCTACAAAAGCAGCTTATGATATTAAATGGTCTTGTGTTAACATGTTTCAGTTCCTCACATGTTATATAGTTCTAACCAATATCATATATGGTTGAGGAGGTTTTTTACTTTTCAATTTGAATAAACTAAAAAAGATCTGACAACCAGCCAGCTGCCACATATATTTATTTCACATGGATTTTGCTCGTGTTTCAAAGGAAATCTTCAGAATCTTAGTGATTTATTGACTAAATATTTACTTATCTTGTTACTTTGTACTATACATAATCCAAATACACATATCTATCTTTAGAACGCCTCAATTTATGAGTAGGAACTTTCATTTTTCTCTTATAAGCGTTACCACCGTTAGAAAATAAGCCTTTACATGATGTTATTTAGAATCTTCAATCTATTTTGTGTAGTTTTCGAAGTTTTCAGTCCAAATCCAGAGCAAATTCCCGAAAAAAATCTACATATTCAGTGCTTCCAAAATTCAAAAGTCAATACGGAAACTTATTTCTTTATTTCATATTTAACACAATAAAATTTTGACGTGACTTATGTATTCCTTCTGATGTCATTTCTGTGAACTGAAATTATGTAATGGTTCCGGGTACCCATACACCTTCAGCACCTTACTACGTATATGGATTGGTGCCATGCATTTTGCGCCCCCAGACAATTACGTGGAACTGTCTAAAACGACAGGGTTTCATGAAATATTAATGGACTTGTTGAAACGTGTGCAGCGCCGGTGGCTATGCATCGGCGCGTTATCGATTTTTTTAAAGTCGGTGGAAACCTGGCCGACGGAAAGGATGCGATACGGGACGCCCGCGCCCCCGAAAGAGACAACGCTATGCGGAGGAAAAAAAATCGCGGAACACGTCCGCTTAATGAGGCGCACCGCCTACTACTAGACTGGATGCTGGCGCGCGCACTCCTAAAACTTGACAATGTAGTTTCGGAAGCCGAGAGTTGAGTGGTGTAACATAGAACAAGAACAAAAAAAAAGAGAAACGAAGCTCGTTCGTACCTGTACCCTTGCCGGCTGTTGAGATATCGGATAAATTAGTGCGAAGAGCTGGGATTTAGTCTACTCGTAGTGATGTTCCAAAATACACACAAAGGGATTTTATTTGAATAGGTCGAAGTCCTAAAGAATGTTACGAAGCACTGATTCAAAAATCCTTTTCGCTATGGAAGACAATGAAGCGCCTACTACGCATTCGTACGTTTTTGAAACAATGTAAGACACTAATGAATAGTCCAATCACAAATATCTCACAGCAAACAAGAATCTTTTGTAGCATTCGTAGACGTCTTAGTTTCAACTCTATTAATATACGAGGCTTGATCAAAAAAGTACGCGGAACTAGCTTTTTTCAAAAAAATCTTTATGCATCAATATTAATTCTGTTTCATGAGCCCCCATCAGACACAATACACGTCAACGACTTCTCAAATATTTGCAGCACTTCTGAAGCACAAATTTCGGTATGGCGTTTAACTTCTGGGATGTTTTTATCTCCCCAATGTTAATAAAACATCTTCTAGCAAGATATTGGTTGTATTTCAAAGAAACATACAAGGCGTTATAGTGGAAGTTATTACATACCATATTTTATGGATAATTTGTCGTATATTGAAAAGACATCTATTATTTTGACGTCAGTGATAGATTTTTGTAGGAAGAAAACTACAGCCCGTACTGCTGATTGAAAACGATAACTCAAGGCAAATTCTGATTCTATCTGAAACCTATCTATAAAAATGCTGTTACAAGATGTTTTGACTAATACAAAAGATATAAAGGAGTGTACAAAAGAGTGATTTGCGCCGCGAAACAGATGTTTAGCGATATCCTATTAAGCAAATCTAGCAATAAATCTCGTATCGCTTGGAAAATTATTGGTGGAGTTATACACACCAAAAGCAAACCTTCCCCAGATTCAATTTCTTATTGTAATGTTGTCGTTACTGTTCCGGCGCAGATTGCAAATATTTTTAACGAGTACTTTACTAGTAACTTTAGCAGTAGCGCTTCGGATACATGCATCATCATGTCAAATTCAGTACCTGCAACTATGTACATTGATTCAGTCAGTTCTGAGTTAGTGTCTATCGTAATTATGAATTTGAAGTCATCTAATGCTACTGGTATGGATGATTTAAACATGAATAGGAGTGTCGACATAATAAAATATCTACTTGCAAGTTTAGTTAACTAGTCCCTTAACGAAGGAGTGTTTCCTGATATATTTAAGACAGCCACAGTGGTTCCGGTTTTTTAAAAAAGGTGATCACAACAGTATTAACAATTACAGACCCATTTCCTTATTGTCATGTGTGTCCAAAGTTCTTGAAAAAATGGTGTTCGATAGAATACTTGCATTTTTTGAAAAAAAAGGTGTAAACTCCGGCCCAACATGGATTTATGAAAGGAAAGTCAACTCATTCGGCACTGATGGCCGCCCTGCTAGTTATTTACAGCCATTTAAATGACGGGGAAAAATGTTGTTGTCTATTTATGGACCTCTCTAAGGCTTTCGACCTTGTCAACCACGAACTATTGTTAAATAAGCTACATTGCTATGGATTGAGAGGCCTCATACATCGCTGGTTGACGTCGTACTTGGCTAACAGAAAGCAAATGGCGGTGGTAGTGCGTCGGTTATTCGACTTGATAATGGGAATCCACGTATTCCCGAAGTACGTGTCGTCCCGAATTAATTAATACTTTGTGCGGGAGGAGTAATCCGAACAGTGTGTTTACTGTGCTGCCCCGCAGTTTTTGCAATCTTTACTACTTAGTGGTGACAAAGAGTTGGAATTCACAAGAGTTTATATATTTTCTGGGGTCCCACAGCACTCGATATTGGGACCTTTATTATTTCTTCTTTTATAAATGATTTACCTAGTGTAAATAACGCAGGTAGCTTCGTTATGTACGTCGACGACAATTGTTTTGTACAAGCTAGCTTAAATGCTGCTGAACTTCAAAGAAGCATGCACAACAACATTGATCAATTTGTAAGCTGGTATTCCAGTAATTCTTTAAAATTTAATGTACAGAAAACAGTGTTTATTAACTTTACGTCAAATTCGTCGCATAGTGATACTAGTCAATTGTTAAGAATTAATGGTAAATCTATTGAACAGGTTCAATTTATACATTTCCTCGGGTTGCACATTGAAGCGTGTACCAACATAATAGCAAAAAAAAATTGAAATTTGGAAACTCAAAAATTCCAAATTCCAAATAAAACCCACAATTAACACAATAATTCAAAAAAAACATGACTATAGTTCTAAAGAATATATTCCAATTTTATAAATAAACTTTATGGAAGCCATGTATAAGTTGAGCAGAAATGTCTAAATATTTCCTTGTAATAAAGTTTCCATAATGGTCCGTGATAACCAAGTTTATTATTGCCCTAGGGCTCGATTATGGCTAATTACGCTGGGGTTTGAAGGCTCGTTCAGCCAATACAATAACAATGAATTTTTTGGTACTAATACCGGTGCTTAGAAAGGAGTGGTTGAGCTGGACAAGAGTATGTGTTCTATCCTTTACGAAAAAAGCAGATGTGGTTTTTTATTATCTAACGATATTTGCTTACATATTTAAGACATTTGAAATAAATGAAGTGTCTATTTTCCGAAGGAAATTGCATATTGAAGAAACATTCTCATAACCATTAAGTAAACAACCTTATTTTACTTTTTATTTTCCGGAGATAGCATCTTCATTGAGCATTACCGAATTTAAGCAATGGAAAGCATAAATGTTTCTTTATTTGCGTTATATTTAAATTTTTCTTTATTACCTCATAAACACTTTCATATACACAGTTGAAAATTTCACATCTGCTAGGTGGCTTCGCTAGATGCATACGCAAGCGAACGGGCAGCGCGACGAAAGCGCACTACCGACTGCGGAATTCCCAACACCTGCCGATATCACGGAATAGCAATAATACATTGAAGTCGCCATCGCAAATGAATTTTTTTTTATATCTATATATATTTATAGTATTGTGTTTTTAAAGGACATGCTGCCGATTGCTTGTTTACAAAACAATTGAAACACTCAGTGTATACGGTACAAACAAAAACTGAACGGAAAAATCTGGACGGTGTCCAAAGCAAGGGGAATAAAAATTTTAGAAACCCCGACGGCGTTAACTGAAGTTTAAATTTTCGCCAGAACATACAAGCAAAAAGAACGAACTTCCATCTTTGACCGATAGAGGTCATTTCTCCACCGGTCTCCGCGTCGCTTTTCATCATTCACTTCCCTTCCGAGTACCTTTTTAAATATTTCAAGTGCTTCTTGGGCGAACACTTCGCATAGTAATGACACGAAAAAGAAGGACAAAAACACACCGAGCGGGCAACGGACGGACCTGCAGCTTTGGTTTATTTTCCCCGCGTTGAAAACAAAAAAAGGCCGCTTCATTTTTCGAATAGGCACCGAGATGATGCTCCCGAAACCGTATACGCACGGTCGCTCTGCTGGGGGGTAAGATATAATTGAGTAGGTGATAACCGTAAATTGCGGAAGGCGTAGAAAAAAGTCGAGAATTTTCGTTGTATTTTTGCGGATATTCTTGAATTGACTGGATCAAGATGCATGAAAATCTAAGATGATTAGAACAATTTTAACGTTCTTACATTCACTATTTACGATTTGTATATTAAATTGCGCACATGTAGTTCACGTTTCGAATTATAACGACGTCCCATACCAAGAGAAATTCCCCATATTGCTGCTGTATAACTTACGATATGCTGGCGCGACGGAAAACAACAGCAAATGTTGCTCATCTGTTGGACGCTACAATCGTTAATCGACTCTAAAAGACATAAACATTCTCAGAAACGGTAATATTTGTTTTAAAAATAGCTCACATAAAAAACAGAAGTTATAAAATGCATATGCATATAATAGTCCTCGTAAAGGTCGCTCCCTTTCTCCGATAGAAACAGTTTGTTTTTCTTCTGCCAAAGCGAGAGTTATGAACACCAGCGGTTTTAGGTGTTTGCTTCCCTACTGCTTATGCAGCCACCGATATATGATATTGGTGGGAAGAGGGACGCACTATTTTTACATAAAAATACACCCTTCCCTAGAAGTGTGATTGTAGAAGGGATTTAATGTATTTCTACATAAATCGCCGGCTCATATAGTTATGAAGCATGTCAGGGGTATTTGTAATATAACTAAGGTGTCTGTAATAATTTAACTCGAATTACGGTCACACTTTTCGAAATCATTTTCTTCGTTATTTGTTAAAACGTTACAGCAAACTTCCCTTTTATAAGGACCTGTTGATGATAGCAATAAAACATTTTTAATGAGGACGAACTTCGGCGTGCTGTTCAACTGGATGCATGTTTTGCAGAGTATATTGTATACGGGATGATCCTGATATAAAAGGCGAAAATTTGCTAGGTAACAACCACACTTATAGAAAACATTAAAATAATAATAATAAAATGTAAATTTTAACGTACAAAACTTTATTAGTATTGGGGCCTCGTAGCCTATTACATATTTGACAATATTCTAAAGATGTACGGCAATGAATACATTGTATTCATTCTAGTTTATTGGGCAACCGTAACTGTTTCATTTAAATTAGCGATTATTTATTTCTTTTCTTGTAGAGCGATGCATCTTTACGTACAACGTACACTCCTAAATCAGCGATAAGAACTCATTGCATTGCAATTCATATATGCAATATTTATGGAACCATTATCTCATCTATTTAATTTGATATTAAAATCATTAGTTACCAAAAATATGGAAAACCGCTAGAGTGTGCCCTGTCCGAAAATCTGGAAGCTCGGATGATATATACAACTACAGGCCTACATATATTTATTATGTGCAACTTTGCGAAAATCTTCGAGTCTACACTATGCGACCATATTTATTATGCAGTTAAAATCTTTATTTCACCCAGTCAACACGGATTTATGGCCAAATTTTCTACAGTTACGAACTTAAGTTGCTTTACTCAATTTGTATCGGAAGCCCTTGACAGACAGAGCCAAGTAGACACAGTTTACACTGATTTTTAGAAGGCGTTTGACCAAGTTGATCACTATGTACTACTTTGGAGAGTGCAGGTTTTCACCTTCTTTGTTAGCGCGGCTTAGATCGTCTTTAATTGGCAGAGAACAATTTGTTGAATACTGCCATGTGAGATCTGAAACATTTACTTCGACTTCTGGATTGCAACGAGGATTTAATCTTGGCCCAATTTTGTTCTTACTGGTTATAAATGACATCGTCAACATTATTAATAACGAGCACTTAATATTTGCTGATGATTTGAAGATATTTCGAAAAATAAGATCGATTGAAGACTGCATTAAACTGCAAAAAGACATATTAGCAATTAAGGCTACTTTGGTTGATCATTTTGCGTGTACATTGCATTTTGATGTAGCAAAGTGTGAGCAAAAACCAAAAAATACCGTTGAGGCTGTCCCCTTGCAATTGTAAGTTAATGTCATTAAATTTTTTGAACAAATACGCGATGTCTGCTTTCAAATTGATCAGGTTTTCTTTTAAATCTGGATCTTTACTTTCCAGAAACTCTAAAA
>JARFOC010000355.1:399141-416989 GCA_031763485.1 Osmoderma eremita | reverse complement strand
AAACAAACTACGAGATAACTCGTAATTGGCGTCCTAGGCAATAAAGAATACACTACGAGTTATCTCGTAGTTGGCAGTCAACGTGTTAAGGATATTTTATTTCGCTCGTATACAATCTAGGCTGTCCTATGAACTGATCTTTTGCGAATCCTTTTCCAAATTAACATTTGTTATTCAAAAGAAGAAAGTAGTCAGATGTATAGTGGGCGAATCTAATACAGCTCCTTGTAGAGTACATATATTTATATATATATATACAGAGTGAATTCTTGCCAGCTGCGGATAACCTCAGTAAAGAGTAAAAGAAACAGCTAGATCTTTCATAGAACAGAATACGCATTACCCTGCTGTGAGGAAGCTGGGGAATGTATGGCTTGCTTCATCTTTATCTATACCCGACGCGGAACAGATGCAGTGCCGGCAATGGGTATACCCATGTAAAACATGTAAAAAATATTGAAAAGCAAATGTGAATAGTGAATAGGATAATTTGCAAGATGACATTGAAGAAATTATCATTCATTCAACATATTCGTCATCATCTGAAGATCAAACTGGCTCATCGATTGATATGTGTGTGTAATTGCTATTTCTTTCTTAAATAATATTGTATTATATGGGGGTTTGTATGATTCCAGCTATTTTTGTTACGAAAGTGGAAACTATTATTTGTTAAAGGATTATATATTTTACTTTAAATTTAATTAATTTTATAACACCCCGTTTCCTAAATAAATGTTCGAAATGTAAATTACGTTAATGTTGAGCAACAATAAATAAAATTACAGGCATTTTCACTGATTCTTAAAAAAAATGTTTTTTATATTTCACTGCATTTTAGCTGTCAGAAACCCAAATAATGGAACCGGAAGTAATAATGTACAGCTGATTTGACAATTTGCCAATCGTTTATCGAATTCTTATAAGATCTGTACTACCTGGGATGGTAGCTAAAAAATGCAATGCCTTCTGGAAGGCGCACAATCGAATTATTCGTACAAACTGCCATTATGAATGGCAGGCGATTCAAATATACGCAACATCCAATCTACGTGTTTCCTTTAAAACACATCACCCCATCTCAGCCGTGGGGAGCGTAGATAAGGGATTGATTATTTGAAAATCGAAGAGAACAGACGAGCAAAAAAATCGAAGCTGTGCCATCGAAAGATGACCTGTAGAATATTTACAGAATTCTCTTTCGGTGAATCAAGAATAATGCCGCTTACTGTACTTATATATAGGATCTATGCAATTTATGCAACCAATTTGAAAATAAAATCTAATCTAATTTGTATTAATGAATTCGTTAAAAGTAACTAAAACCCACGATTCATTCAAAACGGACATTGAAATATTGCTTGACATTTCAATCTATTAGTCAATTTGCATCTTTATTGATGTTGCTTGGATATTTTGATGAGTTGAGAATGCTCTTCAGTTTTATACGCGCCATTATGTTTTTTGCACATAGTGTCTTATGTGTTCTTCGACCAAGATATAATTGAAACACAGGAAATATCTGGGTTAAGTGCCACTTTCACGACACACGGCGTGCGTATTTCGTTAGTCAATTGAACACGCAGATATTAGAATATATTTGCGCGCTTGTAGGTTAACGATAAGACAAGTTATACATTTTTTCTATCATTTTCGAAAGACAAAATTTACATTCCCCCAGTTCTAATATAAAAGCGTACGATTTCCTTCCAATATGAACGTAGTTATTCTAACCGCATATCATAAAATAACGTTTAGAAAGATAAAACAATTATCATGGTAATTGATACGTAAATAACCCAAAAACTAAACTCGTCCTGCGTAAATTACAATAATTACCTAAGGTTTAAATTGTCTGGGAGCATCGACGGTTTTGTAATTAGAGAGAGATTTCTACGCATTTTATCTCGGCTGTGTTTACGTTTTATGGCTGCCAAGATCAAAACGAAAAACGAATTCACAGTTTATCACACACAATTTGGAATGATTTAAGAATCGGTGCGAAATTTATTAGCATCTCTTCCCGAATTCCTATATGTATGTAGTGGCGTTTAAAAGCGTTGATGATTTAACGAGATATATGCCACTTAAATATTTATGAAAGGTACTCTTGCAAATACGATCAAGAAATTTTCTTTAACGAGGAGTAATATGGTAAAGCTATAAGGTTTGAGAGAAAATAAAAATTATTTTAAAGATGTTAAAAGGTAAATAAAGTAACCCGCTTTGAAGTCGTCCATTTTATTAATATTTCATTTCTCAAAGCCTGCAATATCGTATCGGCAAATCATGAACTATATTATTCAAATTAGCATTTGCTTATGAATTTATACGTTCGATAATCGTTTGGGGTTTTCTTCCACTGATGTTATTTCATGACGGAAGCAAAATAATTATCCAAAAAGCAAACGGCAAAAGTTATAACAGCAGATTAATTTCTATAAATATCAAATCTGCAGCTGCTTATTATTAATAACACCAACAAACAATTGTACTCACATGACATGTGATATAATAAATATTATCTGCCGGCCTAAAATTGTTTTATGATAAGGCTTAATCGAGCTACTATATTTATATACGCAATATCTATGTACTAATATAACAATTAAGGACAAAAGTACTATATACGTTTAAGCGTGTGTATATCGAGAGAATAAACGTTTTTTTTTTATAATGAATGGTGTAAGATAAGTGCCCGGTGCCATATTGTCTTCCCTGAAAATATGTTTTATCGGCATTGACATTAAAGCCGAGAATAATGAGAGGCGGAAGCCTTAAAATGACCCGAGCCTTATCGCGGACAAATAATACCTTACAGGTCTCGACAAAATAATATAAGTTATGCAATGGAGAAGCATCTATAACAACTAATTGAGAATAAAATAGTATAAGCGATAAGATCGTCAGATGAAAATATGTTCCTATATCTTTAGGTATAAGTGAGAGTATGGAAGTTTATTTCAAATAACAGATAATTGAAAATGCCTTGAACAATATAATATAGCAGTAATATCCAACAGAAATAGAAAAAGGAGAGTTGGGTTGGTGGGAGTCTCGACCTGTGTTCTCTAGATGGCGCAGGTCTTGGCTCATAGCAACGATTTGAACGGTTTGTAATAAGGTCTGATCGTCTGAGCATATGCGATGAAAGTGGTATCTAGGAATTCTCTCGACCGTCGACTTACCTGGTCGAAACAAATAAACGAGGTTTAGAAAATCCCGCAACATGTTACTGCCACTCTTAGGGCGGAGTAGTTCCCCCAACCTAAGAAACAAGTTGCTAATATACAAAACTATCCTCAGAACGGTCGTGGCCCATGATGCGTTAGCGTGGGCGCCAATGGCCCAAACTAAACTGCAAATCCTCGAGGTTCTTCGGAACACGACCCTTCGGCTGATCGTAAGTGCCCCGTATTTAACGAGCAGATTCATCGCGATATGCAAATTCCAACATTCTCCGAATTCCTCCACGAAACCTTAAGTTCGTTAAGAATTAATAAAAATGATTTCTAAATAAGAGAGATAATAATAAATTAGCGAATGTCTTTATTTTTTCCAGTTTCTTTTTTCCCTTAAATTTCCTCTTGCGTTGTGAAGTAGACGCATTTAACTTAGATGATAGGGTGAAGAACATAAGGTTCCTACCCTAGTTGCGATGTGAGTTCATAGTCATAGTCTGCGATGAAACTGGGTTTAGCATTCGGAAGGATGCTGACGACGCCTGGTAGACAGAAACTCGAGTCCGTTCTTAATGCTTGCACCTCATCGGTGAGCTTGGTTGGTATGATGATTCTTACAACGATTAACATTTAGCTGTAGGAACTTTATTCTTCATTATAGCACTATAGCGATGGAGCATAATGTCCGCTAGGTTTAGAGCGTGCCTCATTGCCCAGAGTAATGGAGTGTACAGTTTTTCATAATTTTTTCTGCGTTCAGATTTTTTTTTATTGATAACGATTTCTTTAACGTCAACCCAACAAAATCAATTATATTTAAGATCTAGAGACTGCGTTGGGTACCCTAGAACCTCGATTCTATTTTTAACTATTTTTGGGTTGTGTGTTTGGGATTATTTCCTCAGCATGAGGGGACATAGTGTTTTAAAATCTGTACTCAGCATCACCATTTGCAAAACCGTATTTCTTGCTAGACCCTGTTTAAAAGTCTAAGCATATTGCGGTTGGTAAGTTGTATTGAGATATCTTAGTTTTACCTGTTCAAAGTATATTGCATCATCTTGCAGCGGGCCAATTTTCGTGATACTTGGGAAATGTTAATCAACGTTGATCGCGCTACTTCTCAAAATGGTGTTCTTCTTGGACTCCTCGCCGTTAAGTTATTCTCCTTTACCTATTTAATTAGTTTTTTCGACACTTGAGTAATTTGGATTTATTGATTTGATGAGATGTTTAAATGCTTTTTTAAATCTTTGTAAGTGTCCTAGGCATTTGGCGTATAGATGGCAACATACAATAAAATAATTTCTTCATTCAAAGTTGAAATTTTGCACTTTAAAAACATAACCAAATTCTACTATGTAGTATTATTTTAACAATTTCATGGTAGATAATAAATGGTGAGGTCAACACTGAGAACTTCCGAGTTGTATCCTACATTTACTCACTGAGAAATACTAAATTTTCTTTCCATTAATCCATTATTACTTTACTGATCAAATCCTCATGCACAAAACCTGACACGAATGCAGTACCCTCAAAAGATCAGCTGATTTGTATCGAAACGATTGCTTTCTTTCGGGTTGATCATATATATAATATTTAATAGTACTTGTTGAAGACATGCGTTTCTGATTAAAGCAGATTTAGTTTCGTACGGCCATTATTTTATCCGCAACTGTAGGCATTATCTGGCCCACATCTATTATTTATTAATGTATGTACTTACAAAAACAGGTAGGTGTCCGCGATGTGAAATATGAGTTATCGTTGCTATCGTGATTAAAAAATTAAAAATTAATGAAACCCGAGTTGCGCTATAATAACTTTTGATACTTTTACACATAAGTTCCAGCTAATCAAAGCAGCAAGTTTAAATACATATAGTAATACATATATGAAGCCACGCCTATGTTATGTAGTGTGCTAATAAAATATCGAGTTGCTACTGACCGTAGGATATTCATAATTTATCGGATGTTAAAAACACAAAGAACCTATGCAATTATTCAGTTCTATACTATACAATACTAAAATGAAAACACAAATGTAATCATAAGTGTGTCAAGGTATAATAGAAATGTAGGAATAAGCCTTAATTGTGGTGTTTGATTTGATCCCTTTGATCAAATAGCAACTATAGTTGAGGATCTAATGATACAAAGATATTCAGAACTACATTTTGCTCTAGCAGTAATAAATATATATTTTTAAAAAATAAAAGAAAAGCTTTATATAAATTTTGTTTTCTAAGCCCTATTTGTTCACCCCACACTAACGATAGAACCCTTTTTTTTTTCGTAACTTTATAAAGCCTAAGTATTTTCTCGTAGTGTGGGTGACTAGAGTTACAACTCAGTGTGAAGTGAACCAATATGGTTAGGAACAAAAAAAACTTTAACAATTTTAAAAATCTTGACACTTTTGCAGTTGTTTCTTTAACAAACTAAAATTCTTTTGGGATACACGTTAGCATTCACCTGGAAACTAGGAAATTGCTAAAGACAACAACGTGCGGAAATGAATTGATGAATTTATAAAGACATCTATTATTACGATCTTCTCCGGTATCTTCGTTCTCTAATTAATTCTTTTATTATTAGGTTTGTCTGAAGATTACGCAAACTTCTCAGTATTTTCATTTTGATTCATAATTCTTCATGTGTATTAATGGTTGTATACTAAATTGTTGAGTTAAGTGTCTATATCTCCCTCTAGGTCGACAAGGAAGGACTCTATATTTTTTTGGGGAATAAATAATAGTTCAGCCGGAAGCAGACAATGGGACTAATTGGTGTTAAAATTGGAAGATACTTCGGAAAAGCTGATTTTGTGCTAGTATTTTATGGCTTTATTCTTGTTAAGATTATGTTTTGTGTGAGCAGAAGGAAATACATTACTAATATTATATTTCGGCTACTATTGTTTTCACCACCAATTATCAAATCGCGTGTCCGAAGACATATCGAGCCGTACCATCAGCAAATAGGGTGTTGAGGGACTGTTCCGTCAAATGAAACAAGTCGCTATTTGTTTCGCTTAAACGTAGATTTTCGACCGAAAGTAAAAATCCGGGTAATGTGTCAGTGTGCATTTTCCGAACTGGAAGTCGGGAGTAATCCATTTTCGCGAGTATGGACTTTCCGTGCGCGCTCAATACGCGACCATTTTATTTTCCGTAAGGATAAGACGATTTACCGTGTCTAATGAGATTTATTGCCCTGACACCTTGCAATTTACAACGCCGTGTATAATCTGATAAATCAGTCTGCGAGTTGAAAATAAAGTAAAAAAGTCAGGGCGGCCGGTGGTGGCGTTGCACGCGCGCGTATAGGTACGGAGAGAATGTAACGAAAAAGCTCAAGGTGGCGGTACACATTTTGCAAGCATTACTTATGGATATACAACATACAGATAGGGAAAGTTTTCATTCAAAATGCCGGCTCCAATGTATGATTGCTTAGAACGTTGCTAAATCGGGCCGATGTAGAAGCGAGAGTCCCCGCACGAATGTAGAGCGTATATATTCGCAACCAGGGCGGTTTTTTAAAACTTTATATTAACTTGAGTTGTATGTGTGTATACAGATATAGAAAAATTTCATTTTGGATGACGATTTCAATATATTATTGCTAGAACGTTGCCAAATCGTACGGATCCACCTGTTCGGTGATACCGGCAGTTGTTGGGAATACCGCAGTCGGTAGTGCGCTCTCGTCGGGTAAACATCATATAGTGAGCTTCACGATAAATTGAAATAACTTTAATTGGTACTAATCGGATTACAAGGGGTTGCTATTGTGAGTTTACATGTGAAGGTTTAAATGTTTGCAGATAGTATTTGTCTAGTAGGGGGATATTAGGAAAAATGGAAAAGGGGCTACAGGTAGGTACAGGTAATAAAAGTACACAAAATGTATTTAACAAATAATAAATCGGGCTTGAGAATATTTCACCTCAATGCGACCCTGCAGTATTTACTTCGGTACTTAAATATTCCTATTCCGCTAATTTTTATACCCTCATTATCTTTATACAAGTTATTTTAATTTATCGTGAAGCTCACACTACGCGTGTTAGATTACTGCGATCTGCGATCAGCGCTGCCCGCTCGCTTCAAGCTCGCATTTAGCGAAAGCAGAGTCCCCACCACATACATATATTGCATTGGCAACTACGACGATTTTTTATACATATGTTTGGCTCCTATTAGCAGATCTGAAATTCCAACTGTGTATAAGTATGTAGGCCGATCTACTAGTGCAATTTCAACATACTTCTGCATGTTCTATCACTGTTTAGTTGCGTATGCAAGATGACAACACAATATTCGTGTACTTCCGAGTAGATATGATTATGAATTATTATTAGACGTAATTATTTGTGACAAAAAAAATTAAATTCTCGATGATGGCGCCTAACTTACCGACAATATACAAGCCCCTCCCATTCGCTACATTAGCGGTATTAAGCCGAGTGTCCCCTGTGCGAAGCAGAGCGAAATACAAAAAAAAATCGAAAAAAGTTTCATTTCGCAAAGACATTATAGATATTAATACGATATAGATACTAAGAAAAATCCGTTTTAACATCTACCATATTAAAAACAAGAACTAGGCTTAAATATGTGTACCGGAACAATCCGCAAGAAGATTCAAAACAAAAAAAATACATAGCCGGAAGTTCAATAAGGTGCATCTTCCAAAAAAACGAACATCATATTAGACGTCAGCATTTGCCAAGAAGCAAGTAAAGGAGGCCACAGAAAAATGGTATAATATTCTCTGGACTGAAGCAAGTAAAATTGTTTGGGTTTAGTACGAGCGAACATAGATCATATGTCGGAAGGCCAGCAAGTACAACCCATCAGCCCCAATACACTTTGAAAACTATGAAACAGAGGGCGGTGCAAAAATACTGGTTTGAGGGGATGCTTTCCTACTATGGCACAGGATCCATACATTGGATTCGAAACATTTTCATATTGAAATATTAACGAATGTAATGTTGTCCTATTAAAGTGGAGATCACACTTAAATGGGTTCTGATGCAGCTTAACAACACCAAACATGACAGCCGAAAATTGAAGAACTGGTTGACTAACAATAGCATTAATGCCGGCTTCGATACGGACCTCAATCCTATCGAAAATTGGTATACTACCAGCAAATGCCGAAACAATAATTTCATCCAACTGTAAAAAATTCCCGATTTTAATTTGTTGCTTAAAAAATGCCGTATTGTAACTAATTAAAACATTGATTGAATGATAAATTTTAGATTTACTATGCTTTGGTTACAAAATTGAATAATTATTAAATTAGTTACAGTTGGCCAAGAAATGCGATATTAAATTCAGCACGCAATTATTCCATGTACATAATTTTATACTCATACCTATTACAAAGCGACTTGCTAGTGTGTCTAAATGTCAAGACGTGATTGATTCAATCCTGTAACTGCGCACAAATTGCATATAAATAATTACTCCCTCGTCCACCGCAAACCTCCCGATTCAAGCAAATTTAATTACCACTCATACGGGGAGAAAGATAAATGAAAGTTACGGCAGAAAATATAGGAAATACGCGATGCGATTATGGGTCCGTGCAGTGTTACACGTCAATTTACGTCGAAGTTATTTCTCCCCTAATAAAAAAAAAATAGGAAAAGAAAAAAGAAAAATTGCATTTGCTTCCGTCTAATATGCGCGCACGTGCATCTGATATGTAAAAGTGCACGAATAAAACAAGTGAATAATTATGTCGACGCTGTTTTATTACGTATTAAGGTGAACAATTTCTGGATAAAGGCTAGATAAAACTGGGGAAAAAAATGAGAAAAAAATTACTTAATGATGACACGGAAAGCTTTGGAAAAAGTAAAAGTAGCTTTTAATATTAAAAGGTGAAACGCTATGTACAGGTTGTGACAAGTCACTTGACAGAATCAACCACCCCATTTTTAAGGCCAATTATTCTGAATTCGAATTCAACATGTTTCTCAACATTGTCAATTGTGTAGCCATCACCGAGGAGGAAATGTTCAACAATTTCAATAATTATGTTGAGAACGTCATAGATAAAATTTATTTGCTTTTTTTGGGAATTTTTAGCATTCGATCGAGTAACTTTTTAGATACCTTGTATATATGTATATAATTTTAATTTTAGCTTAATCTGGGCTATCACAAATATATCTGATTTACTGATGACGTTGAGACTTGGAAATGTGGAGATATTTCCCGAATGAGAGGCGATGAAAAAAGAGAATTAAGCAATTACCAGGACATCATGCAGATGATGAAAAAAGCCATGGAGAGGCAACGTAATCTTAGCGATGACGTAAAGAGAGGCGATCTCCTCCTGGAAGAATCCATCGATGTTATAGCCTATCTGTGAAGCTCGTGGGAACCCAAGGAGAGACGCCTCATCCATCAGGAGACGCAAACGACACCCAATGCCTCCCTGACTGATAATAAAAGATCTTCCACGAATCTTACCGTGGAGTGGACAAGGGCAGTGGGCAAGAGAGAGAGACGCCGAAAAGTAATAGAGGAAAAGGCCTTCTTTAGGAAAAGAAACAAGAAAATGCAGAAGGAGAAAGTAAAACAAAGAGGAAAATAACCAGGAAGCTAAGACATCTGCAAGAAAGGAAGCCGACAAAACAAAAAAGAAAGGTAAGAAGCGTTGTGGATCAAACCGGACGTTTGTTGTTCTGGGTCCTAGGAAAAAAAGAGCGGGTGTTGTTTGGTGGTAAAGAAGAAAGAATTGAAGAAGTGAGAGCGAGTAGAGGACGAGTCCTACACTTCACATTCACACTATTTTGTTGAGGAAGTTGTCGGCATTTGGTGTCAGGGGGATTGCATTGCAGTGGGTATCGTCTTTTCTGAGTGATCGGAAGCAGATTGTATCATTGAATTTTAATTTTGAAGGAGTTATAAAACCTATCAATTCTACTATTCTCTACAATAGTATGGGAGAGTACATCAAGGTATATATTAATGACATTCAAAATATTTTTTTTTACTATCTGTCATATAAATTTGTATGCTGATGACATTTCTGTTGTTATATCTGATAAAGTAAAAGAAACTCTAGAATATAAATGTAATTATTTTCTTGACAGGCGTAATCAGTGGTTGAGCGAACATAAACTCTTATTAAATATAGATAAAACCCAACATGTGATATTCCACAGTAGGCAACATATTGTACTTAATCTCTGTATTGACGGTGAAATGATATCATCTACGGATAGTACTAAATTTTTAGGCCTACATTTGGAGTCTTTCATGGAAAAAGCGTAGTGAATATTTAGTTTCTAAACTCAATTCCTTAATGTACCTATTTCGTAATTTAAGGTATGCACTAACAAGAAAGCAGCTGATAGCTACATATTATGCCTTGGTTCAGAGTAGATTGCGATATGGCGTTGGTTTTTGGGAAGGATCGTCTGCTGCACATGTAGTTTTTGTGGCGCAGAAACGAATTGTGAGAATCATCGCAAATGTATGCAATACCTATAGTTACAGGGAGCTCTTTCGAGAATTTCAAATATTGCCATTAACGGGCTTATACATTTTCGAACTATGTGTACATATTTCTTGAACAGGGCAAAGTTTGTGAAGAGTGTGCTACGGTGTGAGGACTGGATATCAGTTTAGGGTTCCTTTTGCTAGACTGGTAGTTAGTAAATTGTCTCCAAATTGTATGGGCTTAAAATTATTTAACTCTCTGCCATCGAATGTGAACATGTAAATGATTTCAAAGATATGTTGAAATCTTATTTGACTGATAAAGTTATTTATAGTTTAAATGAATATTTCAATTAGTATTTTATCCTTTTTTCACAAAACCCATACACCTGTGTCATCCGGGTTGATTATTATTAAGAAAGCTGCTATACACGTATGCCCATATCGGAATGGGGGATTGCTTTATGAATGGCAACCGCGCATTCGAGTCTCACCGACAACGAGAGATACCCAGTCGCAGTGTATAAACCGAGCAAGGGTACGCCGCATGTACTCTCTGTACTCTCACATTACGGTAAAAAGTACAGTTTCTTATATGCAGGAAAACGAAAAAGTACTCCTAAGTAGGAAAATAAACAACGATTCTTATTAAATTAAACAAAGTTAAAATAAACTCTACAATTATATAAAATAAATTGAAATTCTAACAATGTTACTCTATGCAGGGTTCCAAAATACCCCCACACGCGGCCAAACAATAGGCGAGTTTATCGTAAAACTACCGCCTCAGTGCCTCGAGATTTCTAGGGGTTATTGTAGCCAAAATTCTCAACAGTTCTACTTGCAACTGTTGCAAGCTGGCTATAGTTGTAAAACTGTAAAGATTTTGTTTTACATAACTCCACAGAAAAAAAAGTCGCATGGATTGAGATCGGGTGATCGAATTGGCCATTTTATCGTGCCCTTCCCGGCAATAACACGATTAGGAAAAAAACTGCATGACATCGAAAGGAGCACTCGTCGTAATACCGAATATTTTTTATAAACTATTCGTCCTCGTTAGCCCTTTCCAGCACGGACGCACAAAACTCCATTCTTACAAAATTATAATCGGGAAAAAATCTCCTGGCACTTTTGACTTTTTCCGGCTAGAGCAAGGTTCGCCCATTTCAACCAACGAACAGAGCCTCACTTCTCCTCTCCTCCCGTTCGGGAGGTATTAGAGGAATTTGAGACTGTTCGTCTATATCTGGCATTTACGGCACGCTCTGTAATCAATATGATATGATACACGAACCGTTGGCAAATCACGTGTTGGAACGAACCTTTTATAAACTACATTTACTAAGCTTGTCCTTCAATATTTTGATGATGCTACTTTTCAAATACAATGTAATTAATAAATGTATGTATGTATTTATGTATGGTCCCAATATGTATGATTACAATGTGTGTCATGTCCCAATTCCAACATATGTTTGTCATACGCACGATTAACAAATATCTTGTTATAAAAACATTTAAATAAGACCAGAAGTCGAGTATACTTAAATATTTAGGATTCGCTTAATTACCTACTCCTGTTTTGTGGTTTTTAACTACTGAATGCCAAAATAACACTGCATTGTGTAAGAAAACCAGCAGGTTTATCCTACTTGTTTCTAGTTTATTCAAGAACATATTATACGTAGCATACTTACGTAAAGGAATTTAAATTACCGGACAATATACAGGGTATAAAAAATAAATACAAGAATTCTAAACAACGTAAATAACATAATTCATAATGCTATTGAGTATACCGAGTGCCCGCGATCGTGCTGCGCATTAAAGTATTAGGAATAGGTGGTCCATTGTAAGTAGGAGGGGCTACGTTGAACTGGCGATTCCTAACGATAGCGGACTTGTTAAGAGGTTCCTGTAAACAACTATAGCTATTAATGTACACATTCATACATTACTAACCAATTGTTAATCAATTACAAGGTCCTTTATAGTACTATTGACGTTGTTTATTGAAATAATATAATTATTTAGTGCATTTGCATTAAAGGAAACGGAAATACTATCACTGGAAAAATAAGGAGCACTATTTATCACAATGTAAACGGGCTTCTGTTCTTTATATAATTATTTCTTGGTTTTTGAAGCATCAGCTAATGGCAGTGACAAATCTCATCACAGCTTCATAAATAACACGACGACCCACAATATTTAACTTTCATTCACCTGTTAGTATCATATGGATGGTTGTATCGAGTGCACGTTGCGTCGCGTCGTATAAAATTGCATGGCTGTACTTCCCACGAATTGACTAATATCGTCTTAATTTACGGAGATGGGAGAAAATACAAATGAAGCTAGACGTATCCCATTCAGCAACTGCCATCGCATACATTGATTAGGAATATTGTGTAAACTTTAAGAGACAAACGTAACTTCAAATCTAAATACGAAGGTTCCGGTCGTAGATCACGAGTGTTGGATGCACTTGGACTTCTTTGTTAATAACTATGGGCAAAATCATATTTACAATTTATCTCTTGTATGGCACACGTTCATTCGTAGACTACCATTTATTAAAATCTGGTAAAAAAAATAGAATAGTTAGGTTTTTTTTACAACTATTCAAGGCGTACATCTAAGAAAAAAACGTCTTATCAATGTAGTAAGAAAGTACCAATTTTATAGACTGCTCTTGAGAAATAATCTATGTTCACATTGGTATTTTTACAGGAGCATACTGGCCCGCTGACCTTGATTTATTCAGGGTTAAAGTTCGGCGAACTTCCTAGATCTCCCCAACAACATCAAAGGTGAAACTCGCCTTTGATGTCGGCATCAAGGATACAATAATACTTTTTACTAATAAAGCACAATCAATGCAATGTATTCGTTGCTATAGATTACGTTTAGTAGGTTGTTGAACGTATACCCACATAGGTCTTCTTCCATCAGGCCCGAACTAAATAACTTTTGTACGTCAATTTTTTTTAACATACAAAAGTTTCATTTCTAATTTAAAAAATCCGCTTTTGGCGGATTTGTACTTTATACATTGTATGGTTAGTACCTAACAATGTTTTCCTTTTTTTATTTTGATTTACCCTGTATAGTAAATTCCCAAGATTGTTGTTTGTGTTACAATAGGGTATACGGCATAATTTTCAATATTAAAGCCATCCATATTATAAGGTTCCATAGTAAGGAGATTAGCAACACATTTATAACGTCAGTGATATGTAAATAATATCCGTCAGTGTCAGCCATCATTATCATATCACAATCTATCTGTTAATACGCTAGATGAATATCGAGAGCCTTGTTAGTCACTTTTTCAAAACATATAAAACTTTCATATATGTATTTATAGTATTGTTCTAGGTCGTATATTCGAATTATAACAATTTTAAATAATGGCCATGTTGCCTACTATAAAACACTAATCTGACTAAACACTGATTTCCTTTGGCAATGGCCATTTGAAAATCTTTTTGTTAATTTACCATAATCCAATATCGAGGAAGAAAGTATACACAGTTAGAAATTTCACATCTGCTAATGGGAGCGAAACATATGTATGTATTAAAAACCGTCGTAGTTGCCAATGTAATATACATATGCATGTTTGTGGTGAGGATTCTGCCTTCGCTAGACGCATATGCAAGCGAGCGGGCAGCGCTGATCACAGATCGCAGTAACCAGGCACACGTACGTTTATGCGGTTACTGCGGTATTCCTAACGCCTGCCGGTATCACGGAACGGGCGATACGTACGATTTGGTAACATTCTAGCAATGACACATTGAAATCGGCATCCAAAATGAAAATTTTCTATATCTGTATATCTTTAAACAAACCATTTCAATGATTAATACACACTACATTCCATTATTCCGTGGCCGGTGGGCTGGCGGGATTTTTCTGACCTTTTCGTCATTGGAAATTGATGCTGTATTGATCTGTGACGCTCAAACGCATTAATTTTTCATAGAACATCAACTCGTCTAATGCGTGTAACCTTGTACGCGGTAATAAAACGTGTCGTTATGTCGTGAAAACGGGAAACTTAAAAGTAGATCGATTAAAATATTAAACAAAATAGCGAGGCCTTTATTTTCGTTTGGCGTGTAGGTGTTAGCCGCAACAGTTACTACGAATGACTTTTCCGACTGATGTGAAAAGAGGAATAACAAATACCACAAATTCTAGACTGGGCACTCTTTAAATTTAAAATTGTAGCGATTATTTATTGATAATAAAGGAGATTTGCTGTTCGTTAAATTTTTAATAAATTACTAAAATGAACTACAAATAGGACCTTTTTGTTAATTTTCAAAAAACGAAAACCCCAACGGACATTGTAGCATTTTTATCATTAAAACAAATGGAACGATTGAAAAGGTCAGAATAAAAGGAGACTCGGGAATGTTCTGAACATTCTGGGATATATGTATTTATCTAGGCGTTCAAAGTTGAGGCGTCTCTATAAAATTGGTGTTAAATATCTACAGTATTATGCAGGCAGTTAAAAAGATTTTTTAGATTTGAGAAAAAACGCTATATATCCTTTTTTCAATCATTGTATTGGCAACGCTTGGTTTGGAGATGTACGTACCAATTACAATTCATTACACTTTACATACATTGGATATAATCTGAAATAACAACGCGAATTTCTTGGGCGTGACTGTACCGGACGATCTCCTATGGGATGAACATTGGCAACAACTTAACCAGCCTTCTACACAGTAGACTATACGAATACGATTTTTATAGCACAAAAACTAATTGTTAGAGTATTAGATGGAATTAAATCAACTGATTCCTGTAAAGCAACTTTTGCCTCTCTTGGAATCCTGACACTGCCCTCATTATATAGCTTAGAAGCACTTTGCTACTTACATGTAAATAAACCGAACTACATAAAAAAACAAAACTGTTCACAAGTACAATACTAGGCGAGCAAGTGATTTTCATTTACCAGACAGAATTAGTAACGGTTTAGAACACATGGGCAGAAGACTTTATAATAAGTTATCAATGGGATATAAAGAACAAAGACAGTTTAAAAAACATGTAAAAGAAATGCTAATAAAAGAATGTTTTTACAATATTGAGGAATTTTTAAAGTAATAGGCATGTCTTTTAATTTTAGCTTTAATTATTATTTGTTTATCTTTATCTCTAATATTACTTCTTTTTTTATTTCTTTTGAATTATATACTTTAAGTTTTCAGTTGTTTCTTAGTTGTTTCAGTAAGTAGGTATTAAGATTATGTTACATATTTCTTTATTTTCATTTGGGTGTATGACTGATTCTGTTATCTTTGATACTTTGAATCAATAAATTATTATTATTAACGTACATATGTCCATCACTCCAGTGGCGGATGTTTCCTCAAAATAAGAGCCAACATTATACCTTTAAACTGTTTAAAATATGTTTATCAATTAAATAACAGTTTTGTATTATTGAATTTAAGAAATAAACCTGCGTTCATTTAATTATTTTATAATAATATGAACATCGGTCTGGAACACCAGTTTCTGTATCCACTCCGGAAAACAGTGATTATATATCCAGAACTGTATAAGAGAAGCATAGCACATTTCCCATGAACGTGTGTTTCACATCGTTCATCAGAACATGGGTAAGACTATCGGCCGAATGGATTCCGACATGGTTGACCGCCGTTCAGAAATACGTTGAAGTTACGACGTCGAAGGAAATCTGTAGCAGTTTTGAAGAAGATTTCTCAAACTTTTCGAATCGGTTTGTTACTAATGACGAAACATGGGTCCATAACTACGACCCACAGACTAAAGAGTAACTCAAGGAATGGAAGCATTCTGGTTACCAACGACCCAAAAAAATTGTCTTCAAAAATCGCCCAACAAAAGACTTTTCTGGGATAAAGATGAGATAACTCTGTTAGGTTATTTGGAGAACAGGGTAGAAGTATCACGGGAGCATATTATACTGGGTCGCTAACGAGATTAAGTCAGAAACTTATCGAAAAGACCGTGGAAAACTTGCCAAAGACGTGCTCTTTTTGCAAAACAACGCTCATGCTCATAAATCGTTGATTGCATTGCAATAAATGGACGAAATTGGTGTTGAATTGGTTGACTACAGTTGCTCACGAGAGTATACATACACCAGTATCAATCTCAACCGTTTAAATGAAGAATTTCAAGTATATGAACAGTTGTAATATAATTATTATAACGTAAAACTAATAATATCTAAGCTTAAACGTTTACAATCAATAGTTGTCATGAAGAAAAAGAAATTAACATGAGCATTGTGAGAGCCAATAAAAGTGCAGGAGCTGTAAATCATTTAATCCGGTCCAAATACTTGTCGAATACTTGTCCAAATACTTGTCGATTATTGTACAGCTGTGAGACCTTGGTGCTAAACAAGAAACAAACAGAAGAATTGATGAGACGGGAGAGTAAAATGATAAGAAATATTCTGGGAGGAAGGAAAACAGAAGAGGGATATGTGAGAAGAACTAACGACGAACTGTATATCTATCAAGAACCAAAAATAGATGCAATGATTATATCGAGGAAACTCCAGTGGCTGGGACACATAGAAAGAATGACGGAAGATAGTCAAACAAATTGCTAATAAACAACCTGAGGGCGGAAGGAAGAGAGGCAGACCAAGGAAAAGATCGAGGGAAGCGGTTCTAGAAGATTTAAAAGAAGGGAAACCATTTCGATTTGCATAAAACAATTACCTAATAGTTAAATTGAGAAATGAAGGAAAACTACTAGCAGAAATTGTTGATAGACCTCGATCGTTTGTGCAAACAGTGTTATGCAATTATAATACAAGTACAATAGAATATAGGTCGGGTAGTGGTCGTCCAAACTTACCTTCTCCGAGAGAAAAAAGATATGTTTTAAAGAAGATTAAACAAAATCCAAAAAATAGTGCAGTAAAACTAGCACAAAGTATGGAATTCGAGCTGGGACAGACTGTACATGCTGAATGGATCCGTAGGTTTTGCGAAAATCTGGGTACAATGGGTAAATCACATATCACTAACGTAAACAGAACCAAAAGATTGGAATTCGCTGGAAAACATGAAAATAAGAATTTAAGTTTCTGCGATAAGGTGTTATTTACAGACGAAACAAAGATTAACTAATTCCAATCAGATGGACGTGGTAA
>JARFOC010000355.1:376501-395674 GCA_031763485.1 Osmoderma eremita | reverse complement strand
TCCATAATGTGTTTACGTTGCATTTCCCACGTTATGTCACTCTTGTATGGTTATGCATAGGGCGTACGAATATAATTGCCATATGCTATTTTAATCGATCATGCTAATATATTATGCAATATTTTTCTTTGTGTTTTTAATGCGTAACAATTAACTTTAGCATTTTAGTGTTGTTTATTGAAGATAATTATTTAATAATACTTCGTTATTGTTTATATTCATGCATGTAAAAATAATCATATTTTTATATGCTGATTATTTTTATATTTAGTATTTCATCCAAGGACTTTACGTCTCCTAACTTGGTAAGCTATTACTTTTTGCTTTTCTGAAATTGCTTTTATTTTATAAGCTGATTTCCGCGCAATTTTGATAATTTAATTTGCTATAGATATATTTAAAAATTGACAGGGGGAAATCCTTAATGGATAGCGTTGCGTAAGCTTAGTGTGGCACGGTAGTGTGGACCTCTTCGTTCTGACCTACCCACTAAAACCCCCTTCCTCTTCACCTCTACGACTCTGGAATTGCGTTCGGTATAACATCGTAGAGCACGAGATTGTCGTCTTTACTTCGTATATATCCATCTCATTTACTTTGGTTTGCGCTTACCTGTTCGACTTCCGCTGTGTGTCATGATTATGTCAACCAATTCATCCGGTTCTGCAACATTATTCTGTTGTCTTTTTTGTCTGTATGTTGCAGATAGAACTTCGTTTTATCTGCAACCCATCTGCTGCAGGCAGCACCACATCTTCCCGTGTATCTGCCTCTCCGCGTTGTAAGCAGGAGTTACCTTCTTCTAATTTAAACCTTATAAGGTATGAACGGAAATATCTGTGTTCACTTAAGAACTAGGTGAAATACTAGTTCATTCTCCTGAGCTTCCACGATACCCATGGAGTTTTATTTGGTATCAGGGTCCTGGTCCAATCCGCTAACGTTTCTAGTCCGTCCCATCTGCTCTGCCATCTTTCAAGGCTCGTTTCCCTTTCTCCAGACTTTGTTTTTGCAGTACCTCTGTATTGTATAGAAATATCATGAACTGCTCTTCTGTTATCATCTGGGTTGCGTTAGTGGACATAGTTCTGTAGTCACTGTTCACTCTTAGTAGAGCTTTTCTAGAGCTTCTCCGTTTTTCTTAAATTCTAGTGCTGGAGCACAAGCTGATGCTTCATACAGAAATTGGGATTGGCCATATGCCATCTGCCATTTTTATTATATAGATTCCTCGCGTGCGCTCCAAACGTTAGTTTGTCGTCCAGAATCACATCGAGGTACTTCGATTCCCTCGTGGGTACGACACAGCCACCACCCATTATCAATAGATATATTCAGAATCTAATAATATATGTACGAGGGATGTCCGGTCACTAAAGTACATTTGTGAATTACAGACAGACTACACAGTTAAAAATTTTGTGTTAAATTTCACCAAAAAAGTGTGTTCCATTCGATACACACAAAATATTGTGTCAATTTTAACACGCACGCATTGTGAAAATGTGTCACACATATATTGCGTTACTTTTTGAACACAATTTCTGTGAGGATTTCACACACTTGATGTGTAGAAATAAAATTAATTTTGTGTTAAACTTTCACAAGGCGCTGTGAGAATTTCACACAGACTTTGGGTGAATAAATAACACATTTTGTGTAAATTTTCAACACACAATTTGTGTACCTTTTTGACACAGAATTTGGGTAAATTGCAATAAATTAAACAAATTTTATGGTTCCCCATGCCTTTATTAACACACAAGATAAATACATTGTTGTAGTGCACTAAAAAGTCATCTTCTATAAGTACACCATTTTTATCCACAAACTGGATATCTCGCTCTTGTAATTGCTTAAATCTCTTTGGCTGGAATATAATATATTATTTGCGTATCTTCTGTCAGTATTAAAACTGAGGAAAAAATCTAGAATACGTAGGCCGCTTATTTTTTAAAACTTTTGTTGTAAAGTGGAGACAACTTAAAGAGAAACAATTTTTCTTAATATGTCAAGACATGTTGTATTTTTTATCTAAGATTTTTCACAATTACAAAGTACAAGAACTAGAAAGCAAGTATTCTGAAAATGTTTCATTAGTTCTTTTTTCAGAAACGCCAATTGCGTCATTCATTGAAAATTTGTTACTTACAAGATTATTAAGCATAAAGAATATACTTACCCAATTGAACGACGGCTTCATAGTCCATCGTTTTGTCTATTAAGGCCCATTTAGCACAGTTTTTAAATTTCAAGATTATAGCTAACATACCAATTTTTTAAAAATTTATGTACTTGCACGCTTACACCTAACCAAACAACGTACAACTGCAGAAAAGCCAGATGCTACTAAATCGCCCCTCCCTTTCGCACACCGTCAAATCACAGATCATGTGTGGACAAACTTTACTACTATGGACGAGTCTATTCTATCAATAGGTAGGGTAGGAGTACATGCATATGTAGGTAATAGTAGTTTGAAATGTCCAATAAATGCGAAATTAGATAAATAACATGATTTGCTTACTTTATAAGTAAATTTAAATTACCTAAAAATTGACATAGGTGGGTTATTCTTAGAAAAAAGTTAGGCAATTGGTTATAAGGTCATGCGTTTACCAAAAGCGCTTGTAAATTGTGCACAGCCTGTGCGTTAAGTAGATTTTACACAATCCTATATCGAGCAGTTGTGTGAAATGTATTACTTTGCTGTGTGAATTTTTAACACAAAAAATTTCACCCGCACACAAAATTGAGTGAATACTCAAAATTTTCAACTGTGTACTCTATTTATAGAAATCAAACATACACTAATTGTAAGTAGAAACGTGAACTCTGTTAGCTACTTTTCAACGTAATCGCCGCCAATGTTAAGGCACTTATCCCAGCGAGGCACAAGCTTCTGTAAACCCTCTTCGTAAAAAGTGCGATCCAAATTTGTAAAACGCCGTACTTCCTCTTGAACTTCTTCGTCGTCTTCAAACCTTTTACCCGACAAATGAACTTTCAACGGTGCAAATAAATGAAAATCAGAAGGAGCCAGGCTTGGACTCATCAGTTTTCGTTGTTGATGGTTCTTTTTGCACACTTTTGTGATCATCGTTGAGAGCTGTACGTCCACTTTTGAACTGTTTACACTAAACGCTAACTTGTTTTCGACTCATAACGCCTTCCCCGTAAGTCTTCAGTATATTTTTTTATGAATTTCGATAGATGTTTACTTATTTGCATGCAAGAAACGAGTGACCGCTCGCACTTCTAACTTGGAGTATGTTTTGATCGGAACTCACATTGTGCGACTGTCACTGCACACGTTGTACTGAACATAAGGCAATGACAATAGCCACTTATGCAGTACATATGCACATCTAAAATGCGTGCAAGTTTCAACCTGATCGGAGCCACGTAAGCGGTGTGTTGCGCAAACGTACCTTAGTAACCGGACAACCTTCGTACATTAAACTATATTTATATAAAATTACTAATTATAATTATGTTGATGTACTTGCTGTCGTAGATATATATATTTCTTTTATAAAGAATTTCTTGCTGAACACCTACGCTATTATAAATAATACTCCTAGTTATTATATACTATGAACAAAATGAAATATTTCTTGTGGTTAAAGCTAATGTTTGAAATTATTCAACGTCATTTCAATACTCGGTCATCGCTGTATTCATGCACTATACACACACACATATACATACCCAGACTCAAAATGATTTGGTTTTATCGCTAAGCGGTATAATTTGTCACGGTAGAATTTATCTGTCATTCACCTAGAGCTGGAGATTATATGCATTCCCGTCAAATTAAATTCTACAAAATCTCAACTCCAATGCGCCAGTTTTTGTTAAGTAAATATTCCATGTGTCTGTGCTGCAGATATATAGACATATGTGAAAGCTTTGCTTGCTTGCGTATATTAACGTAATGTATATGTATTTACATTATGTATGCATGTATGTATATCGTAAAACTGTGTATCCAAATCAAGAAGAGGGAACTATCATTTTTTTTATGAATAGGTTCCTCTATTAGACACCAGTATGTTTTTTTTTTGCTATAATATATATTTTGCTATGTCGAATGAACATGCAGGCGGTGTCTGATATTTTATATATAGTGTTGGCAAGAAATATAGCTTAGGTAAAAATCTGTTGACATGCGGTCGCCACCTTATTTTTTTTGCGAGACATTTAAGCTTATTCTATATTTTTGTTTTTTATTTTCTTCTTCTGGTGTCTGTTTTACTTCCTCCCATTTTATTCCTGTCTGCAACTGCTCGGACGTTATCTTTCCAACTGTTTTTAGATCTTACAGTTTAGTTCTTCCCAACTCTTCCACCTCGTGAACTTGTTGCACATTGAAAGTGCTATGTCACTGCGATAGTTACAGAATTACAAAATTATTTTTACAAAATTCTAAAACTGTTGACCGAATTGAGCACCAGGTCTTTTGACAACGCTATATGTATGTATAGAGATTTCCGATTTCTGATCCTAAATATTACCAAGAGATATGTTATTTATACAAAAGAAACTTGATAATTTACCACAATTTCAAAACTAGAAGCGGGTGTTTAGTTATGTTATTTGCGTTGTACGCATATATAATACATAGTTCGTCTAATGTATATGTATACCGTGCTTGGGAATACTCCAATGCACGGGATATTATACGGCTATTACGTTCAAAATTGCTATTCTTGGCGAGAACTTGTTTTATCGCGAAATTGCGTTTCCTTATGCGATAAGAGCGCGGCCAACCAACCAACCTCGCATCTAATATAATTTATATTAAACACAATTGTAAAACTGATCGCCGATAAGGGCGCCCCAATGAAAAAAATCGTAATTGTGCGACTAACAATAGAGACCCGGATGATCAAATGGATTTTGTGCAAATATAGTGTGGCATTATGTTATATTAACGTAACAGCGATTTATTCCTATAGCGCTCATGCTTATGTATGCTTGATAAAATCGTAACATGAGGTCATGCATGTGTTGGGATTTAGATGTATACCTACAAGGTGTGTCAATAAAATTTGAGAGAGCGAAGAGTTCCGGAACTTCCGGGAATATGAAACATTTTGCCTTTATACCACTTTTTTTTATTACTTACAAATGATTTATGAACAAACAATACAGACAAAAGGTCAAATAAGATGTTCAAAGTGCCCTTCCCTCAATTTCACAACAGCACGTCCTGAATCTTCGAATTCCTTCGAAAATTGGCTCGGATTCTAGTGTAGGTCTAGGAATCTAGGGCGATACGCCCGCCCCTTACTACTCATCTTCGTCCAAAAGTTTAGCGCAACTACTTTCTAACGGTTCTAACGGCAAATTGCACAAGAGCACCATCGTCCTGGAATCACATTTGCTGCATTTGTTTCAATGGAAGGTGATCTAGAAGATCACCCATTGTGTTCTGCAGAAAGTTTAATCGGTTAATCGGTTTGGTAAAACAACGAGATCTAGTAACCTGTTGACCATGTTCAATGAAAAACTGATATCTGGATTCCATAGTAGTATGGGGCCACACATTCGTATTGTGGTAATTAAAAGCTCCATTTCGTGTAAACTTGATCTCATCTGTACGAAGAATATTGGCTACAATATCGGGGTCCTCAACATCATTGAGTAGAAAACAGCGGCAAAAAAATAAACGTGCTTAATGATCAGGTGAATTTATGGACTGTACTCGTTGTTTGATGGTACGGATAAAGTGGCTCGTTGAGGAATCTCCAAAGAAGAGAAGCACTGATTCCTACCTGGGTTAATATTCTTCGCAAATTCTCTTCTGGATTCTGCTCTACCCATGCTAAAATTACCTCTTCTGCGTCAGGCGTGGACACCGACCTTGGTGATGCTCAATATAAAGACGTGGCGCTTCTCTGGCATTTCCATTGGCACGAGAATTCGTAAAATTGTGCAGTAACCACTGAATGTCAACTACAAATTGTATGTATGACAGAACATCTGTCGACTATGATAAGAAAATTAAAGTTTTTGCGAATAAAAAAAAGAGATGGGAATAAATGCTACAAGAAGGAATAATCCTCCATATCTTCGAAACCGTTCATTAAGACTTTTCTGTATCTGTCATACTATCCCCTCCCCCCCAAGGTTTGTGACATTTTTTAACACCCTGTATTCATATACTTATAATGATATACTTATTTGATAAATTAATTAACACATCTGCCCGTAACACTACAGAGAAGATACGAATGGAAAAAGTGCCGTATGCGAAATATGATTCGAAACTTAGTTTACCTGCAACAATGGTAATGAATCAGTACAGTGTATTGCCTCACATTGCTCATTGTAACCGGATCGCGTAAGTTTACGTAATAGATAAATGTTAAGTAAATAATTATATATGCCAGAATACAATGAATAGATTTCTGCACGCTCGGCAGTTAGAATCATCTTACAAAGTCATTCATAAGATTAACCAAAGCGACAATGAAGAGGATTGTAGTAATACATGTTCTCGTATAGCATTTGAAATAAGCAAATATTAGCCCATAGATTTCTCTTCGTCAATGATGGATAAGAGGTATAAAACTAATGATCGAAAATATTTCCGAAAATGTCCAATTCTAAATATGTAATTTGGAAAATTCTGTGTATCTTTATATTAATCCGTGTAGACATCTACTGTAAAGCAGCGAGTCGTATGGAGTATGGCCTAAAATAGGGACAAAAGTGACTTACTATGTTAATAATGGCCGATTGATTATTTCAATATTTTAAATTTACCGAAGTGACTTGATAGTATGCTTGAAAAAAGCCTGCAAGCCTATACTTTATTCACCGAACAGATGGAGTACAACATATGCGTAATCAATGCGTGATACAAAAAGTAAGCTTTGTATTGGTTGGCAAGAACTCTCGAAAAGTCCATTGCAAACGATAGAAATTAAAAAATAGTATTAAGAGGCGCCCTTTAAAATCCAAGAAGCCATAATTCGAATCATGCTATAGACTGTTTAAATAAGGGTGAAAATAGCAACATAAGTTCCTAGATTAAATTTCTGTTTCTTGCTTAAAAAAATAACAATTGCACTGCTAGAATAGGACAGAAAGATAATAATAAATTAAATTCATTGATTTAAAATGTATATGTAATATATCCTGTATAGCATACCAACAACGCGCAATATGTTTATATAATCAAACATAACCACAACATAACCCCTTTATTTCCTCTGCGGCGTCCTGTATTTATTCATTTCACCTTTGATCTCCTCTATTTCCTCTATATTCCACATTTATGTCTTTTTTAAGCCTCTATTAGCACATAAAATACAACGGGCAAGGAAAGCAGTCTCAATATACTTTATATTTATAATAAATGTACACTAGGAGAAAGAACTATACGGACAGTCGAGGCAAGCCGAACGAGGCAAAAGATACACATACACGTAATTACAAGCGGCTGTCGTTAGTAGGGAGTAAATTGGCATATCTGCTTTAAATTGTAAAAAAGTATCACTTGTTCGTCGGCGTTCAAGGAAAACCGGATTGTATGGAAATAAAAACAAATAATAAAAACTTCAAAGGGATAATACATTTAATAATAATACCTATATAGGGTAATAGATTTTGCCTGTTACTGATCTGACTTGTGGAACCCAAAGATTTATAATTTTATAAATTTTATCTAAGATAGTCTCATTTTCAAATTTTATGTTTTGACACATGCATTTCTATTAAGAAAAAAAAACATTTATACTCTCTTAATACCTACATACCTATATTCTGTATATTGTTCCAAGAAAATAGAAATAGGAATCATCTACATATGTATATATATTGTATATCACAAAATAAAATGAGAGATAAAGATTACACTTCAGTAAGGCCCGGTTTCTGAAACGAAAAACAGCAGTTATCTGTTCGATATCTGGCCGTTTTACATGTAAAGCGGCTAGATGTCGAACAGATAATTGCTGTTGTTACGTTTCAGAAACCGGGCATAAGTCAGTTTTTTAGTATTGTCGTTACGAAAAGTATACGAAAAAGAAAAGATATTTTGGATAAATATATACACTACCGTTCATACATTTGGGGACGACTAAGAAAAACTCGAAAACAAACAAAATTGAAATATTAACAATTAATTGTGTTTTATATGGAAGGGTATACATTTCTATACCTACTGTATATGAACATAAATTACAATAGTATTAACTTCTATCTCATAAATTTTAAAACTGTTTTTATACTAATTGAAAAAAACCTGTATTTTTTAATCGTACCCAAATATATGAACGGTAGTGTACATTCTAAAATCTAGTGAATCATTTCTGGGTGGTTCTCAGAATCAGAAACTTGATTTGATTCGTTGACTACTTTACTTATCTTATTGGAGTCTTTGGATTTCATTGTCCTTAAGTCGGCTTCCCTAGCTAGCATGTATTCATAATTATATCGTTTGGGTCGTTAGGAATTATTAGGAATCAACGCCAACAAACATCTTTGGAAACAAGGGTCATACCACAAATTGAGAACAAAGTGGATTCATCAGTAAAGAAATGTTAAATCCGACTATGAGTATACACATTAAAGAATTATGTGGACAATAATAAATATAATAACGTTCGAAAAAGTCGTAAATGAGAAAGAGGGGTAAATGATTTGAATAAAACAGAAATTCCGGATTGCAAATAAGTTCATTAATAAAATCGAAATAAAAACGTATTTCAAAAATATAGAAAATTAAAAAAAAAGAAACAAAATAATTCTAATAGCTAAACAATAGTCTTCGATAGTAAAAAATTTAATGTAAAAAAAGAACTTTTTGTTTCAGGATACTAAATAATCCTTATATATTGGTAAATATCTGCCAAGTTAATATTGTAAGATATTGCCATTAAATTTTAGAGGTGAAAGTTAGCGGCAAGGGTCCATCATTGGATTTCAAATATACAGGATATTCCAAAAAGCCGTGACGTTTGTTAATATTATTAATTTTTATTTCATATTTTCCCTTGAGAACTAGAAATACGTCCTATAGTAGAAATAGTACATCATTTTTACACTTTGGATTCTTTGAATTATTCTTATAGGCTTTTCTAAATCTATACTTGTTGGTGCTCGCTTACATGCGATGAATTTATTTCAAGCTCTTAGGTGTGTCGCGAGCTCCGCACACCCTCAATGTGATTTTAAAATAGTTCTTCCTAATGGAACTTTCCATTATCTCTCCTCTCCGTTGTCGAACCAAATCCACGACGCAGCAAAAGCCGAGGTTATATGTACACATTATATTTACGGACATGCATGCATAGAGTGCATGTGTTTTTACAAACACAAAATATACATACGTATACTCCTATATTTGTACATAGATATACGACACATATGTTTTTTTTTCAAATGAGTATAATTGAGTAGATTTATAAGCCTATCCAAGGAACATTTTTCTGTCTTCTAATTCATTATACTACATAACGCCTCCATGCCTATAATTTCTTTTATTCGTAGCATTTGCGGAATTGCCAGACCGCTGCGCGTTGTAATCTGGAATTCGGCAAATTAAAATAATTATTGCCTCTATTATACTGTACGCGAAACGTGCCTGCATACAAATAGGTGCTTAGTTGGGTCTGAATAAACTAAACTGGGTTATTTTGAATGTTCTCCACTATTATTAATTATTCTTAGTGTATAAGTGCGATTATAGAACCGCTCGAATTGAATCGCGTCAATAGGAGGCATGTATTCGCAAATTAGAATTACCTTCCGCTTGATCCAGAATGAATGAAGATAAGTTGTAATGTATGTAACAAATTTTGTTCTCTTAAGTTGGTGACAATTAATTCGAAGCTTTTCTAAAGTTATTGAGTAACGTTTTGATTTGTACTGTAAGTATTGCTTACCTACAATATGATGTGAATTAAACTTTGATGCTTTTAATCGAAGCAAACTGAACAGTACTTAGGTTAATGTAAACTCTTGATCAAGACATCAGCTAACGTAACTTCAATTGGAAAATAGCTTAATGTTACTGAACCTTCTTCTAATTCATCTCGTAATTACTAATTTATATAACTAGAAATTCTTTTCAATCTCTGCGAGGATGCCTTTTCTCTTCAATCTGAAGTTCTGTTTCCGCGTCTGTCTCTTCCTCTCTTTTTTCTTTATCAGCAGTTGCTTCTTTCTCGCCGTTAACTTCACTGATACTATAATTTTCATTTAGTACCCCAACAATGAAATTTTACATCACGAGATATTTCCTTAGATCAGAAGGATGTTTTGAGTCAATTAAAAACTTAGCTTCCTGTTTTTCGGAATGATTTCCGAAACTTTTTATGCAAAATTTCATTCACTTATTTTTTTTTCTTTAACAATTATCAATTATCGTGAACGAGTGACGTGCATTCAACTCATCAGTTCACATAAATCTGAATGTAACACTTCCTCCTCTCTTGTGCCTTGTTTTTATTTTCATAAAAACAAGCACAAGCAATGCATTTTTGCTTGTGCGTGTACCCTTAATGCAAGAAATACAAGGAGTACACTGTCAACTAAAACTTGTAGCAGTAACCAATTTATGTTTAAAATAATCGTTGCAAGAGCCTTTTGTTCCTATTTCTTATTTTGAACAACTTAGCTATCATCTTCATCATGATCTGATTCTATGCAGCTCCATAAATCTTCATGTATTAAGTGCAACCGCATAGCAAACTTCCAGGTATTGTAAGTTAAGTTCAAGACTTACCAATGCTTCCATCTCTGTCTCCTATTATGTGTCAAATCAAGGATAAACTAAACACGTCTGTTCTCCGTTAAATTCTATATTCAACTGCCTACGTGCAGATTACCACAAGTATATGTGGCTCATTGTCCTTTTTATAATGGGCGGGAGTGCGTTCAAAAACTGTTACATAGTAATCAGTTTTTACCATAGTAATACAAACTACGTTCAAAAACGAAATATTTGTCTCGGCTAACATTAATTCCAATGTTCCGAAATACATGTAGTACTGGTAGTACTGTAGGAGTACTTTTCTTACCGTGGTTTGAAGTGCGGTAACAATGTGTTTATAATCACAAGTGATCATAACGTCATACGATCATAACTACAAATATACTTTCAAAGATATAATGGATAGTAAAAGCTGTATGTTTTTCACTGTAAATAATACACCTTATATTGAGGTAGATGTGGTAGTCATCCAGAATATTGAAGGAGAGTTAACAAATCGTGAATATACAATACACATACCTAACATTTGTTAATAATTTTAGACAAATCACTAGAAATGATTCCAATTGGACAGGAAATAAAAACAATGGTCAATGAAAATTTTTCTGGTACAGAACAGAGACATGTAAAAACAATGAAAAAATCCTAATGAAATGGAATAAACAACAACAACTTTAATTTCTTTTATGAAAAAATATGATAATATGTTTAAATTTACCACTGTCTATTTCCATTACTTCTTCCCAAAAATATTGCACCAAAGGTAGAATAAGAAATATTTTTTCAAATTTATTGCCTGCAATTGTCAAATATATAAGATTAAATATTAGAAACTATTACTATCCAGCAAATCGTTCAGAAATAACGCTTTCCGAGCAATATATTTGTGGAAACAACTTTTACTCTACTCTGGTACAGGTGTACTATTACCAACGAGTTCTGAACGCAGGATTTGGGTCCCAACTGATACATGCTTTGCTTAATGTCTATTATTTGAAGATAATATACTGAGCCGTCTTACGCAGTAGATTGACAAACTAGTAACCAGTAGTAATATTAACAATAATATTCTAAACTAATATACGATTAACACATGTTTTATTAACTAATAATAAAGCATTGAAAGCAAATCTGAAAATATCACCGTTATGTAGTCGTTTCACGCAGCTTTGGCGACCCTGGGCCGATAACCTGACGTAGATTCGACTTTGATGTCAATTCGGCTTATTTATTTATTTATTTATATTATAAACAACTATATACCATTGTATACCATAACAACAACAACTATTCAGTCTTAATCTTTTTGAATACAATTCATACATACTAACCCAACACATAGCAAGATAGAGAAAAGAAAACATTACAAACACAATGTCCCTAACACAATATTATGTACTAAGCAGGAATTATATATGTATGGTTACTTTTCCACACGATCTTGTGGGTTCTATTAAGTGACCAATTTTATACTTAAGCTTTAAAGTATGTATCTTTTCGACCATATTCTCAAACACATTTGATGTTCCTTCGCTTTATGTGGTATGTGTTTTAAGCAAAGATTTTTTTTATTAGTTCAATTTTTAGATTCCTCAACTATACATTTACAAGATCGGAAAGAACTTTTCTTTGAATTCAATATATATATGCGCGGACGTATGCTGATGCATTGCCAACTTACACCCGGATTGATTTGAGATTTGATATCGCACACAGAAAAGAACAGAAATACAATAATATTAAGATTAAAAGTCAACGTTCCCCATTCGTTCTTAACTGGTTTCTCGGCCCACACCATCAATTCGCCAGCAGCAGTCATATCGAAACGTTCCGCTCATTTATCCCAACTGGGAGAACTTCAAATCGCTCAGAATGTTAAATTATAAACGATTACCACTGCCGCAGTGTATTAGAGTGTTTTGTGTTGTTCTAACGAGAGCCGGTGACCCTGACTGGGACATCACATGTAGGTACGTAACCAATTTCTCCTCGAAAATATGCATCGGGATCTACGGCGCCCAAGAAAAATTGAACTGTCCAAACCTTGATTGAAAAGGCAAATTAAAATAAGATCGCCCCGATTATTTTAATCTCAATGTACGGTGTTTGTTGCGTGTATTTTTTTGCGATGATGTAATCTGTTTATTAAAATAAGTTATATGTAGTAATTAGCTGTAATGAATAAAAAATAATGATAAGGGGCATATGTTATGTACATACATTTATTATTATCTTGCTGCAAATGAAGATGTTTTGTATAAATATACACACGCTGTGCTTATGCTTTATATGCTGTGCATCCTGCAGCAAAAAATCATGGAATCGTCTGAATACAAATGTCAAAGCAGTATTTTGATGACTTAGTAGCAAAACGCAGGCGACGGCCTAGTTTCGATCAGTTACGCCTCAAACAATATTTATTACATGCTTTTTGCTTTTTTTAAACAGATTAATAATAATATTTATTTCTGCTTTAGTAGATATAAATACACAGCCAGAAACATCATCAAAGGAGACTGGAATTATATAATTATTGAAGTGTAGCTCAACTACTCCTCAAGCTCATATACTCGGTGGAAATGAAGTGAGGCATAAATTCTATAATTCCGTTGATAAAAAATTTTTGGAAAAAATCTCGAGGGGTATAGCGATTTTAACTTCAGCAAATATTTTCAGCCTATTTTCAGTTTCTTATGACATTTGCTGTTTGTGTTATGACGTCACCGACTTTTTTTTTTTTTTAATGACAACCTATATTTTTTGTTGTTGATTTTGGTAGTAGTTTTTATTTCGTTTTCAACAGTATAAAATTTTCAATGTTATATTTGATTGAAAAAAAAAAACCAGAAATTAAAATTCATTACGTTGGGTAATTTTATCTAGTTGCCGGTGAATATAAAAACATTAGTTACCGCAAATATCGTACGGTTTACGGTAAATATGAATAAAATCAGTGTTATTATTTTGCTTTTCCTAAACTAAAAATGGTACATTTGGTCGAAAAACAGAAAATTGAAGTATTAATGATGATTGTATATGGAGACAGAGCTAGAACACAAGAAGTGTGTCAACCTTTTAGAGAAAAATACTCGAATGTAACAAAATGTAGCAAATGTAACAAAAATATATTCCTTATTTTTTCTTTTTAATATAAAAAGGGAAATAATCCTACATCTAAAATGAGAGTGAACAGGACTTTATTCATCTAAAATAGTATAATCACATATAAGATAGTTATAACAAAGAATTCGTCTTCATTTCAGTGTGTTATAATTAAATACATTAAAACTAAAACAAAAGAAACACGAAGGAAAATAAGATACATCCAATGTATACAATAAAAATAATATATAATAAAATTAAAAACCAAACTTGAAAACAGCAAAAGTTTTGGTGTAGTCACTCATTAAAGTTTTAAGAGTAAAAAATAGCAGTCCCTTGTTGTTACAAGGCTGCGTTCACAAGCATATAGTCTCCCTCAGAAAGATTCGCTCACATAGGCGTTAGTTTTGGTTGAAAACAGCAAACTACTTTTAGTAGCCTGCGCTAGAAACACCGCACCTATATTTAAATCCCCCCTTTCTACGACAACCAATCCTCGCAAATGGGTGAATATAAAGCCGTATTTACTCGGCTAGAAACATACCCCAGTCCCCCAACAATAGCGACAGTAAATTGGACAGGAACAGGGAGGGTGCAGAGGTCTTTGCGCGAGAACACTTTGGCATACCGCAAGCTAAGCATGTTCTCCTTGGGTCTGCGGAAGCCCCAATTCTTAGACGGTTGCTGATTGAGGCGACAACTCCAATCCATAAAAAATCGCCATCATCTTTCGACTCAGTGTTCAGATAGTAAGGCTGCCACTCCATTATCATTGGGGTATCCTGCACCAGGCTATTGGGTGGTAATTTGGGACTGCTTCTGGAGGTTACACGTGCTGAGGATGAGTTGGACTCCCTTTGTGCCTCCCGCAATAGCCGTAGACATTCATCAGCTGGGATCTGTGGTGTTACAGATCCCGGAGTGCCTCCGCTTTGGGGACCATTAAGGCTCGATGTCCCAACGTGGACCCAGGACGCTCCTAATAAACCGTCCGTGCTTGCCTTCGAAGATGACATCGTTGGCGATTATCAAATTCGACCGAATGCAACACAAATTCAATAAGTATCCCAATATATATAATTGTCGTATGTAAATCATCAGACCATAAATCAATGATCAAATAGTAGGATTGAAAAATACATTCGAGAACATGTCGTTGTAAAGAATCTTTCAAAAACTGAACGTCCGGCGACATTATATGAAGATATACAACTTGATGTGCTACTAGAAATTGAAAACAATCCACATTCAACTAGTATAAGCATTGCTTTGGACCACAATATAAGCCACACTTCAATTCAAAAACTTTTGAAAGTTCAAAAATTTCACCCATAAGATATAAGCTGCAATTGGTTCATGAGCTGGCAAAAGATGACTTTGATCGTAGGCAAGAATTTTGTGAACAAATGATGAAAATTTGCCTGCGTGATCAAATGTTCTCCTAGCGTGTTTTATTTTCGAATGAAGCAACATTTTGTTTAAACGGAACGGTCAATAGACAGAATTGTAGATATTGGGCTAGGGAAAATCCGCATTGGATGCAGGAAATTAACAGCCGATATCATCAGAAAGTTAATGTTTGGGCAGAAATTATAGGTCCATTCTTTTTTGAAAACAATTTGACTATTTGAAATAGATACTTGTAATTTTTGCAGTTGGAGTTAATGTCTGCATTATTCCCCAATACAAAGAACCCTAACCTACCAAATGATACCATTTGGTTACAACAAGATGGCTCCGCCACATTACGCAGTTAATGTGCGACACTACTTGGACTAAGTTCTCCCAGGAAGATGGATAAGGAGAAGAGGTCCGCTGGAATGGCTGGCTAGGTCTCCTGATCTAATGCCATTACACTTCTTTTTATGAGGGTACTCAAAGAGTAAAATGTTTGTCTCACGAAATCATCGTTATTACTAACTTTGAATTGAGCAGATAATAAATTTCTATTTTTTTCCGAAAACTTAATATCAACGGAATGACTGAATTTATGCCTTACTTAATTTCCACACTGTATGTAACTCTATGAAACAAAAGCAATCCTATAAATTATACTTTTGAATTTTTAAAAACAGTTTTCGATGGTATCCTTACAAATTGAGGAAAATCTTTTGGAAATTTACAGAAGGGATTTAATGTTTCTTGTTTAACGGTTTTTGTATTGTTCTGAGTAACCAATAACAGGGAAAGTATCTAATTTTAGTTTTTTTTCACACGAAGAAAAGAAACACAAAAACAACCTGTAACTATTGTAGCCGCTTTGGCAACCACACAGTTAGTCATAAAAAAATCCAGGCTTCCAATTCTTACTCCTTTTGCCAAGAACGCACTTCTAATCCAGAAGAAAACAGAATATATGTCGCTACTGTAATAACGTTTGAAAAATCGACGCTAACAGCGTCTCAAGGTCAATTGCGTTTACTAATTACATCTACAAGCCAAATAATTCCCGCCCCGCTAGCAGGTGCGAATTGCAACTACGTCTTTACACTTCAATTAATTCCAGCAAATTTAAGTATTCCGAGTTATTACATGGATTTCATTAGGTAATCAGCGTCGCTGCTCCAATCCACATTTGACGGGAGAACGGAGGGAAGGGCATACGATAGTAATAAAGATCTGATTAGTGTCGGACGTATTTCGAAAAACAAATACGAAATTCACCGATAAAAATGATAACTTCGAAAATTATTATACTATTAAGATGTATAATTCCATTACGTTCCTGCGTTTTTTATCCTCATTAATATACGTCGATGACTTTCACCTAATGCAGACAAACTATGCAGCGTTAATAATAATATTTAAAAAAACTACGTTTCATGGGCTCCTCGAAAAGAGAAAATGCAAAAGCGGTTAACTGCAAAACTACACTATGAGTGGCCTAAGATTAAATTAATACGTGAATATATCGGCGGGGGCTATAAGCAAGTAATTATTAATAATAATCTAGGATCTATTTATTTCGACATTCGTGGCACCACCTACTAAATTACATATACCTGCACGCGTTGTACACCAGAAGTAGCTGAAAAAATATGGGTTTGGCACGTAAATTTAGAAAATATGAACTTAATTTTTTTTTTTGAAATGCACATACCGACATGAATCATTTCGATAATTACATGTTCTGCAAGAAAGTTCGAAATTAATGATTGTTGTGTATGTTTTACTTCCAAATTATGGTAATTCAATCCTGGAGGGAAGAGGATAAAGAAAAGCGTGCTTGAATTAATTGAGTTTTTGACACTCTATGGGCTGGTACTAGGTTAGTTAGACTACCATGTTTAGTGTTCAATTAGAAAGTTTTTTTTTTTCTGTAATAACTGCAACCTGGTCAATTCGTCGGCGTTGATCGGAAAACCATACCATAAATGATGGACCATCATGATGAATGTACTAAAACAAAAGTAACTGTATATTATTTTTAGCTATTGTTTGTTTGAAATGTGTGTTGATATTGTTTTTAAAAATGAAGATGTATGCTATTTAGAAATTATTGTAATAACTAATAATTAATAATGGAGAGGTGTTTTGTTTCATATTCTGAAGAATTTCTAGTAAATTCCTGTATGCTATTTCGTCGTCTAAAACTATGCTAAAGATTGCTTTGAAACCGTAACTTTTATTCAAAATTTCGTTTATTATGATTTAAAAAACAAAATATTTATAAAACAGAAACATCTGTTAAGCGTTTCTTTTTGAAAGTAAATCGAGTTACATATTTTATTGCACACAGTACAAGTTAATTTCTCCGCACATTGTGTATGTTTACAGGTAGAGAAAATTTTCATTTTGGATGCCGATTTCAGTGTATTATTGCTAAAACCGTGCCAAATCGTACGGATCGGCAAATTGGGAATACCGCAGTCGGTAGTGCGCTCTCGTCAGGTAAACATCATATATTGTCGTTCAACTTTAATTTTTTTGCGACACTTGTGGACAGCAGAATCGCGTGAAGTTTTGCAAGTATAGTTAGCCATATATGCTCAGTACACGTTGAAAATATTTATAAAACAGAAACATCTGTTAAGCGTTTCTTTTTGAAAGTAAATCGGGTTACATATTTTATTGCACACAGTACAAGTTAATTTCTCCGCACATTGTGTATGTTTACAGGTACAGAAAATTTTCATTTTGGATGCCGATTTCAGTGTATCATTGCTAAAACCGTGCCAAATCGTACGGATCGGCAAATTGGGAATACCGCAGTCGGTAGTGCGCTCTCGTCAGGTAAACATCATATATTGTCGTTCAACTTTAATTTTTTTGCGACACTTGTGGACAGCAGAATCGCGTGAAGTTTTGCAAGTATAGTTAGCCATATATGCTCAGTACACGTTGAAAATATTTATAAAACAGAAACATCTGTTAAGCGTTTCTTTTTGAAAGTAAATCGGGTTACATATTTTATTGCACACAGTACAAGTTAATTTCTCCGCACATTGTGTATGTTTACAGGTACAGAAAATTTTCATTTTGGATACCGATTTCAGTGTATTATTGCTAAAACCGTGCCAAATCGTACAGATCGGCAAGTTGGGAATACCGCAGTCGGTAGTGCGCTCTCGTCAGGTAAACATCATAACTACTGTCTGCTCGCTTGCGTATGCATCTAAGGAAGGCACGTAACATGTATTGGCAACTACGACGGTTCTTTTTATACATACGTTTCACTCCCATTAACACATGTGAAATTTTCAGTTGTGTTTAAAAAAGTTTCAAATAATATTTTCCTACTTCTACTCGACTCTTATCATCGATTGTTTTGTCAACATTAGTAATAAAATTAGTTAATATTCGAAACCTTTTATAAACCAGCGTTTTGTTGTTCTTTTTTGTACTAAGTTGGTAGTATAAGTCCCTTAAGTGAGAGCGTTGACGAATGGACTTATGTTATTTTGACAACTAATTAGATACAAATATTTTCTGTCGAGAAAATAAAAGGATGAATGATACAAATAGCTGCAACTAATGTTGATAGTGAACTCCTTTATTTTCATAGTCCAGTTTACTGGACATCGGTAGAGGACTTTAAATTTTTACGTTCTGTAGCAACGTTCAGGTAACTAGGCACACTTGATTTTTTTAAATTCTTTATTTTCTTGTTCTAAATAGAACGTAATGTGCTATACAAACCAGAATGCATACTGTGGCTACGCTGAAATATTACCAAAGTATTATAAAACAATTATTGCGCACTGTGCCGCATTCTGAAGCATGGATGTACGCACAAACCAGCGTTTTCTGCACGTATCGGGCAATGGTATCTGGACATCTTGTAAAGCCGTCCTTTACTACACTGACGACACCTCTTCATCGCAGATTTATCTTTTGGTGTG
>JARFOC010000355.1:323244-372285 GCA_031763485.1 Osmoderma eremita | reverse complement strand
AAGTCAAATTCTGGGGTAATAATAGGCGGTCGGCTCGTAGCGCTTGCCACGTTACAGTCCTAGCGTACCGAAATGGCCAATAACCATGGCAGACCACACCCTGCCTTCCCCTATGAGCCAGGAGGCTTGTTAAAGGGGACTATTATTATTAGTTGGAGTTGCACCACTCTTTTTTAGTCCCTAGATATAACCGATTGCAGGTATACTCTGTTTTTGGCTGCTCCTAGTGATGCTAGTGTCGTCAGCAAAGAGATATGATCTTTAAATTGGTGATGTCATTGAGAAAAAGAAGGAAAAGTATTGGACCAAGCACTGAGCCTTGAAGAAAGCCAGAGTCAATTCCCAAGCACGAAGAGGAAGAACTGAAAATCTGTTTCCTATTGAGAAGGTACGATTTGAACCATTCCAGAGGAGTATCATTTCCTATTCATCTATAATTCTCAATAAGAGTATTTTAGTTACTTTCTGAAAGCAGGTGTAACAGTATCAACCATTACGGTACATTACTTTGTACAGATTTGTGCGTGTAAGTAGTATTTATACCTCTAAATTACCGACAGCAAATGGAATATTAACATATGATACTTATTTCACTTAGCGTTTATCTTAATTGCCATCCATATCTGCATATTTACATGGACGCAGATTAATCCGCCATGCCAATGGTGGTGGATATATACACATACATATTTACAACTTGCTTATATACATGTTCAGTAACCGTACAATATAATTATATTACACATTTTCGATGTGCTTTCAGTGCTACAATATCCTAAATAACAAGTGGGAATATGACGTCATTTAACGGTTTCTTATGAATGCAAGAGGACACACTTAGATGATCATCACCTACTTTCTGCGTTATATGTCATTTTTAAAGTTAATTAATGGTATGTTCTCGCCTACGCTTCTTTCTTAATAAAAGCAATACGAAATGCTACAGAGACATCTTCCATATTATAATATGTATATGTATTTTAATAGAGTTTAAATCCAGGTATTACTACTCCCTTCCATTGTCAACGCAATAAATGCTCTTTGGCGAATTCGATTTTGATTGCTGTCAGCACATCAGCCAAGATCACAATATCCACTTTGCATTTCAAATAAGAAATCTGTATAATTTAGGAATATTACTAGGTATAATTCCGATTCCAGCACAATCCAATTATGCTGTCCGGAGACTGACAGGTACAAATCTCCTTTCATTGTTTAAAAATGCACGAAAATAAGTCGATATTAAATGGGAAATTAAACGGCTTTGAATAGAATATTCATTGTGGCAATGTTATACTTTAAAATGTGTAGAAACCGGGGCAATGTTGAAATACATTAATTTTGATCTCCCAGGCGTTCGGTCTGGCTTAAGGATCTTAGTTGTAAGATTAAAAACTCCCTCAACATTTGATGACGTTCGTACTCCCTTATCACCCATACTATCTGGTGTTCCATATGGCAACGCCTTGGGACCTGTTCTGTATCTTTTATATACTGCCGACTTACCTACCACCAGCAATATCGACATTGCAACGTTTGCTGATGATACAGCGATTAAAAAATGGCTCCCCATCTTCTACAAAATCAGCCCTACAAGGTTAAGAGACCAAGTATTAAAGACAAATGGTGCCAAGTCGACACATATTACCTTCACATTGCAAAGGACGATATGCCAACTAACCAGTAACATTGAGCGATATTTACCTACTGCAAAGAATCGAAAGTTACCTAGGTTTTAACTTGAATAGGCGGTTGACGAAAAACACCAAAGCAATTGGACCTCATCTTGCGCAATATCCATTGATTTATAAACCAAAATTCTCACCTCAAACTAGTAAACAAGCTTTTCTTGTATGAAGCTATAATAAAACCCATATGGAACGTCTAGTTGTGGGACAAAATTTAGCAAGGCTTGAGCGGTTTCAATCCAAGCCCATCTATAAAGTCCCGTGGTATATCCAAATTCATAGAGATCTTAATATGACTACGGTCAAAGAAGAAATTGCCTCTATGAGTACAGGGGGATCCATGCATCGAGCATAAGAATGGTCCATACTTTGGTCCAAATTATTGAGACGAAATTCTGAACACACCACTTTGATAATGGATTGTCATTGGTAGAAAACAGCACCAAATTACACTGCATCAATGAGAATTCACTATCAAAGTGGTGTGTTTAGAAATTCGTCCATCTATTTTTGGAGCAAGGTATGGTAGATGATCATCCCAACCCGCTGGTTACTGATCTTCTTGTTACTCAAGAAAGATCACTAATGCTTTGTGACCCACCGGGCTTGCATTTTACCGTTGTGCAAGTACTGTTCAACAATTTTCTTGCAGACAAAAATGGTATTGTGTTAAATAATGAAAAAGGCATGTCACTGCCTTATGTCATAGACTTGTTGTACTTGTTATCCCAATTGGAGTTTGTGCAATCTCATCACTAAAAAAAAAACTTTGCAGAATGAAATACAAATTTGAGAGGTCACTTGTTTTAGCACATAAATTTTTGACGATTTTTTTTAATATGCCGGGTTATCTTCAATATGTTTTTGACCTTGTCTTGATTCCATTATCAAAGTAATACTGTAATTGTTTATGGATTCCTCTCTAATCACGTCTGAGAAGTGTTAAAAATCGCTGTTGACTCTGCGAATTATGTTTTTGCGTATATAAACATCAACAAATTAATTAAATTACTAACAGAAAAACGACCTTCATGATATTGACGAAAATTTGCAATTTTTTTGCGAACCAAACTTCTTAACACAAGCGTATTAGCCTAACTGTGACACAATTTCTGTTATGTTCCATAAAAATTTTATCAATCAAATGTAAAATGCCAATGTCACGAATCTAGTAGGAAGCTAGGCAGGTTCCAACAATGAAAGCTCAAAATTTATGTTTTTAATAACGATTTTTTTTTGTATTTTTGGTGTTACATTTATACAGTGAATTTGCGAAATTATGATAGACATGTAGTATACACAGTGATCAATCTCAACCGTCTGAGGTTGGCATCAAAAAGGTCCTTAGGATTGGTTATAAACTATTTCATATTTACTTAAATACAAGAAGCAAAAATGATAATAACGCCAGTAAACACGTATTACAAATGGCGCAGATGACAAACAGGATGTAGCCAATCCAATAAATATGAATTTATAACCAACCTAGGACCTCTCTGTACCAAACTCAGAAAATTGAGATTGATCACTGTCTATATGTAACACATCGCAAAAAAGACTTTTATTGAAAATATTACTACAGTAAAGATTGCAAGGACTGTGGGGCAGCACACTAAACACAGTGTATGGCATTAATCCTCCCGCACAATAAATTGATCAACTCGAGACACGTGTTTCGGGAATACACCGATTTTAACTGTTAGCTTATATTAGATATTTGCGACTTTCCACGGTAGTAAAATATAGTAGCCATACATGATTTAAAAAAATTAAAAAATACTAATTACCCATTATGAAATAACTTATTTTCTAAAATATAAAATTTATTTTCTCTCTATTTCTTTATACATACACTGTTGGCCACGACAGAACTTGAATCTTACTAGCAATGTAAAATATCGACATAGTTGCCACACCGTTATACTTATACATATGTACACATGAACTACTAGTACGGCGCATGAGGCCAGCCAGTATCGAACAGGCGTTGTATGGAGGTCGTGTGCTTGTCGAAGAAAACGCAAGGCGTATCAATAACGTGAAAAATGCGAGATATTAAGCAAATAATTTGCGATTGCATTTTTGATTAATCTTTGCGTAGTGTTTTACCTATGAAACTACTGACATACGCTACTGACAAGGTATTGCACTCTATTTCAAACCGCACTATAACTTTTACAGCCTCTCCAATTGTTGCCGCAGAAACTGAATCTGTATTAATGCATACATTGGTTTCTGAAAACTGTGGATCAGAAACAATGTCTTATTCTACTTCAACGTCCCATTTTAAGTTAACAAGTCTAATAACTATTGTCTTTATAATACCTTGCACAATAAACCAACTACTAAAACGAAACACGTAACAAATAAACTACACTAAAAGGAAAAAAAATATTTGCCCTATATTACGTACGTACAACGCCAATTGACAGATAAAATCATTTCCCTTGTTTTAGAGTAACCAGAATGACCAACCCACCAAGGAACAACTATTGGCAACCAAAAAACCATATCGTGATTATAGCGCCCCCTCAGTACATCTCATAGCTCAAAGGCAAAGTTAAGCATACGTATAAATTAAATAATCAAACAAAGATAGCTAACACCAACATTTCCGAACCCTTTCTCGAACCTACTTGCACGTCTCAAGTTGTCTCTGACTAAGCTAACTGCTACAACGACAACTCCTAGTATTCTATGCACCCCACCAGCGCAGCGCGACTGCATTCGGGAGATTGCGTCGGTCATTCATGATCCGCGATATGACATCGCTGCTTGATGAAATACATTACTTATAGACGGCTTTTAAGTTTGGAACTGGCCAGCGCTATATATTTTGGGAGTTAAAAGGAAGGTGGCTACAAAACAGTTGCATATACTAGTGTCACATTTAACTGTGTTAACACACGATTTCCCACTATAATAACAACGGACTGAAAACATGGTTAAATAATTTCGTTGTGTATAAGCACATCCGTATCATGCATATTTTGTTTAACACGGCCTGTAAAATTTTTCCCCTACCAAAAAATATATTCCCTCATATTTTTCTATTTAATCCTCTTTTTAATTAAAAAAAAAATTCGTATTTAACCATCACATAACCTGCGAGAAATTATTTTAACCCACGGTCTCTTTTTTCATTCTAAAATTCATTATCCAACTAGACGCTTATAGCTACATAACCTGCCTTGCCTTTAACGAAAATTATAACGCGAATAGCCGTAACCTGTTTTTAGGCATTATTCAGCTCAAACAAAAAAGAAATTAAATATTATCAAGTTAATTTCTTCGTCAGATGTACTGTTACCGCCGAAGCATATAATTATTTTCGTGAATTTAAAATCTCGATTGGAAAATTGAGGTATAGGTTCGGTAAAATGATGATTTTCTGGGCGTATTTTAATATCTAAGCACATAATCAATTTTTGATGTTAATTAGGATCGTAAAATATTCATTTCATTTGGAAATGTGGTGTGGTATAAATTTTAAATAAAATTTCCCATAAAGCTAGACTATGTAAGGTTTAAAATATACACTTAAAGTAAATATTGTCACTTCGGCAAAGTTATATATTAACTATACTTAGTCACTTCAAGTTAAAAGCTAGTCAAAGTCATAAAAAAATAAATACGTAGATACGTAGAAAGGTTCCCTTGTGTAAATATTTCCCTGTCGCCATATTATATACACGTTCATGTATAAAGAAAGGATTTTATTCCGCTAAATGTAAAGGCTAGATATAAACGTTGTATAAACATTGTATTATGTCATAAGTGTTTTATGCAATTTTGATCAAGGCCAGGTTAGTAACTCCACCAAGAATTGCTCTATAAATAATAAAGCACCAGACGGCAATAAAAAAGGTTACTAACTGAATCATTGCCTTTGCAAAGTGCATATATTGTTGTATGTAATGTTCATCTGGCTACAATTGGATGGAAAATAAACGGTCGTAGATCGTTGACATTCGTGAATCGCGATAAACAAATGTAGTTATATCGTCGGGTTCATGAGCAAATCACGTAACTCCGTCCAAACAAGTTTTACGGAAGACACACCTTTTTGTATTATTACAAATGATTGGAGGGATAATGTTTAGGCGAGAAAACAAAATGAAATGTTATGAAAAAATAAAGTGTTTAATGATTTTCGATTAGGTAACACCTAACACGTACCACATGGTACTTATAACAACAAACAACACTGTCTTGTCGTGATCGGGTGGAGACGAACGGTTTGTTCTGTCCTGGGCGGACGGAGAGGAAGAGCTACGGGTCTTGTCCTGGTCGGACGAAGACGATATGTTACCTTATCGCGGTCGGACGGAGACGAACATTGTGTGTCGCGGGCGGACGGAAAGGAACTCAGTTATGTCCGGAGGACGAGAACACACCGTCGTACTGTCCTGGTTGGACGAAGATCACGGAACGAACTGTCGAAACAAACTCCCGAAACCAACTGAACTTATTTTGGGAATTTTCTCCCCAAGAACAGTTGCAAAATTACCTGGACTGGCAAAGGGTTCAACCAAACACAGGCCGACGAATATTCAATTAAAAATATTACAGGAAAACAAAGCTTTACTGTGCTTCAATGTAATACGGATTAAAATGATATCTGACACCACTATGATTAATAAGAGAGAGATTAAATATACTTTGGAATCCGAATAATTAAAAGCACATCTTCTGTATGCAGCCAACGAAGAGGGTTTTTGTCTGTCTACTTGGTCAAGGATGTTTGTTTGGAGGGGCAGTTAAAGTGATTACGTATTCGTACTGTCGATATTTCCGAAAATAAATGTAAATCGGTTTGCTGCTTATTTCATGGAAAAAAAATGTATGAAAGCATTGACTAAAATCTAAAGTAAACACACTGTTCGGATTACTCCTCCCGCACAAGTAATAATTAATTCGGGACGACACGTGTTTCGGGAATACGTGGATTCCCATCATCAAGTCCGGCACCGAATGGCTTTCGAGGATCGCTTAAACTAGAACACGCGCACTCTCCCTTCACTCCCACTACCACCTATTCAAAAAACACATGCAACATTTTTCCCACTTTTGCCCTGACTGGTACATTTCCAAGAAACGACCTAAACGATCTAAAGGAAAACAATTCTTAAACTTATCCTAAATAAATAGCTACGAAACATCATAAAATAATATTTTAGAAAAAAAAAGAATTGTTTTCGGTTACAGGGTGAGTGTAATAGTATTCAACAGTGAGAAAAGTACCTGTTTATTAATAAGTTTATAAACATATAAATAATAGTTAAATATAATAAACCTCAACGAAAGAATACAAAACGGCTGGTTTGAGCAAAATATATTAAGTATTCTTACTTAACCAATGGCGCTACGTTTCGTTAGAGAGGATTTTGCGTTCCTCAGACTGAAACCAGTAATTTGATAATTAATTCTTTCCATTTTAATGCGTGTTAGTAGTCGTTTTCACAAAACCAATTTTGAAATTCCCAAGAATAACATGGGGACAAACTAAAAATTAATATATATTCCAGAACTCTGAAAAATAAAAGAATTCATTCCCTACCATCTCTAAAACATTGTCGGAGATTTTTAGAAGTACCCTGTATATTTATAAATGTCGACTTTTTTTGACGGTGCTCAACGTAATGAAAACGGAAACTGATGTCATTCCATAAACGAGTGTAGATGGAAATGCGTGTAAATCAAAATATTTTTTTTTCTAATCCAAAGTCTAAAGCTAGTCTATATAGTGAGAAAAAGTCCCATTTTACCAATTTTGGAAATTTTAATGATTTTAAAAGCTAGTCTTAATTGGAAATACAAAAGAAAATTTACGGCAACTTTCTTCCTGTCACACACAGCAAGGGAATTAATTGCTAATTGCATATTCGATGATGCAATCAAGAAGGAATATACTTACCTAGCATGCGGAATTAACAAACACTACCGGCTTCTTTCTATGGCTGAGACGTGCAAAAAATTTAATGTTCAAGAGACCAAGACTATAATGAAGAAGTTTACTATGTAGTAGGCACGGATGTACATACCTCTGCAAATTCTTAAATCATTTGATACGTAATAGCGATTGTATTTATCCCTTTGTATTTTGTTGGTTTGATTGGGAGCGCTTATTTGAATCCTTTTTTGCACTTACTTCTTAAGCAACTCGTTTGTCAAATATCCTTTATGACTCTGTGCTCTTTTGATAATTTTTTTTTATGATCCTGCAAGGATTCAACTGAACTAGACCTTCACACAACTCGATAATTGTTTATGCACTGTTCATAAGCCTTAGAAAAAGAATTTCAATCCCTTTATAGCTTCCGGAATGATCTTCCGGTGACTCATTGAAAAGGATCCACGCGTTTCTCAGGAAATGCTCGCACGGTCTGTGCAACCTATAACGACGATTTGGTTTGTCTGGAAGCAAATCTATTTCAAACTGCGCCTCGCGACTGCAGATTAACGTTGAAGTGTCGAAATACAATGTGACCACCAGAAGAATTCTTTTCGTTTTTCACTTTGACGGGTTTGTCGTAATTCTCGCAATTTCAATTTTTTTTTATCTGTGATGGCTTGGGTGGTTCACTTCGTTCTTTGGTTAGAGAAATGAGCGGATTTGTATTATGAGTTTAAAAAAGGTATTGCATTGATCTACATGACGATGGTTCAGTATGTCTTACAAGGGTTCTAGTCCTCATTAGAAAATTAGAAGTTTTATTTCACCTTTCTGAAGAAACCTAAAAAAAAATCTTTCAATTTCCATTCTAATATCTAGTCTTATCCCAATTTTAACAAGCGTAGGACATCGATTTGAATGAGCCTACTTAATGGTTAGATATTTTTGAAAATGCTGTTTTCATAATTTGATGATTGGTTACCTTGTTTCTCTAGACGCAAAAATCTTATCTCTTTGATGGTATACAAAAACTCTTTATTTAGGACGGGAAAAATTTCTTCGAAATCTATTTCCTCAAAAAACTTTTCTAAAATTACCATTTTTACTATTATTGCTAACAGATATCTTACGAACGACTTGATATTTATTAAGATAAACTTTTGGTATCTTCAAGTTTTAAAACGTCAACTGAATGTTTAAATATATAAACAAAAAGATTATTGAAGATTGTACTTCCACATAATTACTGAACATAATAGTCACAGTGAAAATCGTCCACCTAGTAGCCGATGCACATTTTGTGCTATTCTTCATTACACAGCCAATAGTGGCAAACTATTTTTTCTAACTTAGTAGCACAATACATACAGTACACAAATACATAAAAACATTGTATTTTGAGTTCATATTAAGTTAACAAAAAACACATATTCAAGGGAAGTACCGTATAACCGCTCACAGTCAAAGTCGTCCAGCTGCAAAAATAGGTAGTTTCCCGACGAAAACTCCCGTGTCTCACGCCAGTTACTACCCTAGTATGGTCTCATACGGTTATATATTTCTGCGTATGTAAATATTTATATAGTGGAATCGAGAAAACGACAAACTGGTTGTGATATTCGACGTTTGATAGTGAAACTGCAGAAACATGGGAAATCGCTAAAATTGTAGGCAAAAACCGTACCACAGCAGAGTATAATAAAAAGATGGACTGATGGTAAATTATCCAACAAACGCAGAACTTATTCGAAAAAAATTCTTACCGAAGGGGACGAACGGTGGGTTTTCAAAGAAATAAACAAGGACCCGAAAAAAATGCACCAAAATTAGCGAAGGAAGTAGAACAATACTTGCGGAAGAAAGATCATCCCGAAAATATTAGAAGGGAGTTGCGGAAAAATGGATTGCAAAGACGTATCGCTAGAAAGAAGCCGTATATCAGTGACAAAAATAGAAAAGTGAGAGTCGAATTGGCGGACGAGTAAATAGGAAAGGATATCTCATTCGGGAAAAAAGTTTTATATACAGATGGAACAAAAATAAATTTGTTTGGATCGGATGGGCGAGTAAATGTGTGACGTAAATCGAATGAACAGTTAAAACCATAGAATTTGACATTAACCATAAAACACTATTTTGGACACATTTATTTTTCATCAAGATAAGGATCGTAAGCAAAAGTCCCGTGTTGTTAGAGAATGGTTGCTTTACAATTGTCTAAAAGTGGTTCAAACTCCATCGCAATCGCCGGACTTGAACGTAATAGAGCACCTACGGCAAGAATTAAAATTTAGACAGAGAAAGCATACCTTTTCAAATAAAGAACAACTCAGCATGCAATTGAAGACGAATGGTCAAAAATATCACCCGAAGTAACTAATGAATTTGTGCTTTGTATGAACGACAGGATAAGTGCCGTCAAAAGTAGCAATGGATGGCCTATTAAATATGAAGTTAAGTAATAAAAAAAAAATTTATAAACGTTTTATATGTTTATTTGTGTGGTGTTTTAGACTGAACGATTTTTACTGTGATCATCAATATTGTACTTATATTCAAACTCTACAAGATACTCTTGTACATTGTACGAATAAAAAAAAATTTTTTCTTTATTTTTATGTGACATATAAGCTATTTTATAAAATGACATTTTGCACATTTTAAATATGAAATTAATAAAGCCAGATTTTACAACAAATTAACCTGCAATAGTAGATAAGTGGACGATTTTCACTGTGACTATATTGAAATGTGATATACAAAGTGTGTAAATTAAGTAATAAGAACGACAACGTGGCGTTTGATATGGCAACACGGGAAGCACGGGACATGGAAGGCCGACAAGTGGACATTGTAATACGCGTTCAGTGCAAGTTTGAACTCACTCAAGTCATTTGGTTGTCTCTTGTCGTTTTTTCCGTGAACCCGGTTTTCGTAGTGTGTTCTACAAATGAAAGACATTAATTTCGAGCAAGGGTGTACTATCAGGTTTTGCTTCAGTTTTGAGCAAAGTGCAACAGAAAATTTTACAAAACTTCGACAGGCCTACGGAGACAGTGTTTTGCCAAAAGCACAGACTTCCGGTGGTTTAAGGCATTTTCAGAAGGAAGAGAGTCGATGGGAGATGCGCCACACAGCGGAAGGTCTTCAACTGCAATGACAATGTCGACAAAATCCGCGATCTTGTGCGTTCAGATCATCGGTTGACGGTCAGAACGATCGCGGAACAATTGAATTTGTCTCACACCACCGTTCATCAAGTTTTGACCAATGATTTGAGAATGAGAAAGATCTGCTCGAAAATGGTTCCAAAAAAACTTTTGCAGGAACAAAAGGACATCAGGAGAGAAAGATGCCTTGACTTTTTGGAATCGATTGAAAATAAGGAAATTTTTTTTGGAACGTGTCATTACTGGTGATGCGAGTTGGGTGTTGGAAACAAAACGTCAGAGCATGGAATGGCACACTTCAGGCTCCCCAAAGCCCAAGAAAGCGAGAATGAGCAAATCAAAGATCTAGAGCATGCTGATTTGTTTCTTTGATAGCCAGGGAATCGTTCACAAAGAGTTCGTGCCTCACGGTCAGAGAGTTAATCAACATTTTTGTCGAGACGTTCTCGAAAGACTCCGAAAGAGGGTCATGCGTGTGAGACCAAACATCAAGAACGATTAGATCCTGCATCCTAACAATGCGCCATGTCACACAGCAATTTCCATAAACGGATTTTTGGCCAGTAAAAATATTTCTGTGGCTCCTTAGCCTCCTTATTTACCTGACTTGAGTCCTTGTGACTTTTTCCTCTTCCCAAGATTGAGAATTCATCTGAACGGACATCATTTTGGGACACTCGAAAACATTCAAACGGTTGTAACCGACCAGCTAAAGGCGATTGCAATATCCAAGTTCCAGCATTGTCATGAGGAATGGAAGAACCGCCTCCAACGCTGTGTGGCTTCCCAAGGGAGTTATTTTGAGGGAGACAACATTCAATTGTAATTATATGTACACACCTCGCATAATGGGAATCAAACGGATGATTTAAAGTTTTTGCGACAAATATATTATTATAATTCCTCACCTTATCGTACCAGAAACCACGCACATTAAGCAACATTGTAGCTTTACATACATACATACATACATGGGCACGTTATTGACGTTTTAGCGATCTGCACGCACGCCAACCAGTATAGGACAACAACAGTACATACATACGTAAGTTTACATTCTTGCAACGACATGTCGAGAATACTAATTATTATGCGACTCAACGATTCCCACTGTGACTAGCATCTATTCAATCGTCAACGACGGGCCGTGCAAGCCGCAGATCGAAACAACTGCCGGCGAACACTATGGAACGCCGACTTCGGCGTTCGTTGCTTTACGTCGCAAACGCCCCGAGTGCAGCACCGCATACATACATACGTACTTCGACGATGGATGCCGGGACAATATCGCCTTTCAGCGCGCGTGGCCGAAGTACTAAAACGCAGTCGTGCTCGCAATTAAGCTTTCCACTATAATTTTCGACTCGATATGTGAGAACGAATTATAAAGCCGAGTCCTTATTTAGTATTAATAAGTATACGGCCGAGCACCGGCAATTTGCCTCTAACACAGTGATGCTTAAAGCAACAACTAGCACCGGAATGAGAGGCCGAGAAGAAGAAATTAGAGGATTGCGAGTGGAGAAGGTAGAAAGGCTTAAGTGCGGTGTCGCACAAGGAATTTAGTGCGAATTAAAATTTTAGGTGTTCCTACTTATGAAATTTTACCAAGGGCCGGTATTTTAGTGAGATTTCAAATATAACATACAATGCGACAACATAAGGATTGTAAACAGCCGATGAATGGGTGTAAACGAGGTTAGCAATATTAGTTATTTTTGTTTATCATGTTTTACCGGTATGGTACATGCGGAAGCCCATTGGTCATTCATATGCTCTAACATATTTATTTTTTTGGAATAGGAATAAAATTTTATTTTTTATCATAATGAAAACATTCTTTGCTGTTTTACAAATGTGTAAGGTTAGATGTATCTGGCTGTATCGAACCTTATAGGTTTTAAAAACAAGGAATGGAAGACATTATGAAAAAATTAAAAACTGATTTGAAAATACGAATTTCAGCACAGGAAGAACGAACAAATTGTCTCTGCTACATTGTCCGTTAGTATCTGTAGTAAACTCTTTAGTCCTCATAGATCATTAATAAATTTTAGAATTTGGAAAACTCCATTAGGTAAAAATAAACTTCTTCTACTACTTTCTGTTAGCACATGCTGCAAACATTCTAGTCTCCGTACGCCATTAATAAACTCAATAATCTGGAAAACTCCACTATGCAGAAACCAAGAACTGATTTGAAAATATGAAAACTATGAAACAACGTGTAACTAGATTCTGTTATAGTATATGGTGCATGTTCTAGTCTTCTTACATAATATCACTAATAATTTCAATATTTTACGAAAATCCAATATGCAGAAATCAAAAACTGATTTGGAAATATGATTTCCAGCACGAGACTAAATAAATTTCGTTTTCGACTCTCTGTTACTAAATGTTGTATGATACCTCACAACAAATTCAATAATTTGGAAAACTCCATTAGGCACAAACCAAAAACCGATTGGGAAATATGAATTCCAGCACAAAATACATATATAGAAGAAAAAAACCTACAGAAAATAATGTGCTTATCTACCTACTGACATAACTAGTAACTATGAGGTAACAAAAGTATATTAATTATAGGTTACATACCTTAGATCTTGGACGGAGTATTATTTAAGTAAGCAAAAGTAATTGGTGTCTAATCCATAACAAACTCCGGGCAAATGATTCAACTATAATAAATGCTACAATGCGTGATTCGTTACTATTCCCAAATGGAGGAGAATATGATAAACTAACTATCTATATCATATATCTTTATTTAACAAAAATCACGACTTCACCAACGTAGCTTTTCCAATGAGAAAAACAATTTTAAAAAAATTGTGCCTTTCATATCGTGCAAGCTGCCTTACTCCTCTAGTCCACAGTATAATTTGAAAAGCAAGAGCAGGTAGGTGATTTTTTTCTGATACTTAAATACATTCAACTTATAAATTTATATTTATCCTATTTACAGAAAGGCATATCCACCGATGTTCATTGAAATTTGGGGATATACTAAAGTACCAAAATACCAAGATTATATGGATAAAAGTTAAGTGATATCGTTTGAAAATTGTCAGTAATAAATGTTAACATTTGTTGGAGTTTCCTTTAAAAAAAGAATGGTCTTCATGTTTCACTAATAAATTGAATAATTTCGAAAACTTCATTATGAAAAAACCGATCGCCGAAACTTCCAATTGGCTGCGTAGAAGTACCAAACACGAAAATCATAATATCCGAAACATTAAATGCAATCCTTGGGCGAATAATAGGAGAGTTCTGTGGCGTGAAAAGCAGATTTTCATCGTACACATTAGAGATTAGTCTGGAAAAAGTTGGCGGCCCGGTGTTGAGAGAAAAACTTGGGTCACGACCTCGGTCGTGAAATCCACTGGTGCAAGTGGGCAGGGTTCGGAAATATGCAGCGGTTGGTTATTAGAAAGTAAATGACGCGTGACAAGAATCGAAAAAGGCACTGTCGTAGTTCGACACGCAACCAGGCACGCATGTCAGGCGTATGAACGAATAAATAATTCATGTAATGGTTTATAATGCACATATAGTGTACAGAACCTGGGTTTTTGTTGCTGGAATGATTTGATGCACCGAAATATCTCTTCTAAGTGTTACTAAACTCAATAAAGATGCAGAAGAATATTTAAAAATTACTATAGTATTTTGAATTGATTTCTGCAGAAATACACAAAATCCTTCCTCAAAGATATTTCCATACGTCAATGAAGTAATGGAAGTATAGCTTATGAATTTCCCAAAGATTCCAGAAGATAAGAACATGACCCAAAACAACGCCTAGCGGATTTGTTTCTGTTAAAAAAAAATCCATACGGCACATATCACATATCTACCAAAATTCTTTGTCAGAACGATTTGTCAGAAACAGAGGCTTGGCCGTAGGTCAATTAGAGAAAGGAAGGACACAACACAGTGTGACCAACTTGAAGTGACCAAAGCGTAATTTCTAGAATCCAAAATCGCTTCTTGCAAAATGAAAGTTCGACGAAGAATATGGCACCATCAACAATATCTAGGGACAATTGATACCTGTCGCAACCAGTACGTAGAAATCGCAATCTTAGTGCAATCCAGTTCTGAAACGAGTTTGCTGGTGCCAGTGGAAGACTAGGATCAACGTAAAAAAGTGAGAAATCATTTGTATACCTTTGGCCCAACAAACTGCTGGTTTGTATTTCATTTACTTCAGAGCATAAAAGAGTGGAATGTGGAATAAGCATAGCAAGAATATCAAGTGGGATCATAATAAATCTGGGCGAGTGTTATTCAGACGAATCCAAATTTAGGCACACTCGGCACACACAATAAATAACCCACAATTTATTGTATGAAATTTTTTTTTATTGTATAATCATTTTATGAAATATCCATTAATTATTTTCTAGGCAGTCTATTTCTCACAACTATATCCAATAAATACGTATATTAAAATCGACCAAACGAATAAAAAATTCTAACAATAATTGTTAATCTCAAGTGTTACGGCGATTGTATTCAAATGACAGTAATGACTCAGTTTATTGATGTATTACCTTGATAACTTTTTTTTCAATGTCATTATTAAGGCAATCATTTACAAAGCGGATAAATTTAGCATTTTCCTTCTATGCTAATTGAATGGAGGAGCTCAAAAAGCTTCTCCATCTAGAAAAGGATATCCTCTTAAAGTTATTAAATCGACCATAAACACGTTTCAAATCTGTTCCATTATAATGTGTATGGCGTAACAACGGTCGTGAAAAATCTAATTTATGTATATATATTTTTTAATTCCACGGGCTTTAACTCTCTCTTAATCTCTTCGATTAGGTAATTGAGTTGTGGGGCCGTTCTTCGTCGATGTCACTTTTGGAGAATCGATTAATTAGTAAGCCATTGTGTCGTTTCGTTGCTGTCCGGGTACCGCTCAAAGTTTATTAAACTCCTTGCTCGGTTCGAACGGAGTTAAAAAGGAGGACACAATCGTTGCCATTTTGGGGACAAAAGAACTTAAACGCGACCCGACCGCAGAGGAACGTTTCTTTTCTTCTTCGGCGAACAAATCCGTATACACGCGATCTGCCTAATTATAATAATAATAACGATGTTAGAGCGTTTCTTTTGTGTGTCAATGTATTTATTCTACTTTCGCAATAGGCATAATGTATGCATGTGTACAATACAAAATGGTGGTAACGCTCTAAAGAATTACAAGTAGTTTGCTAGGAAATAAATAAATGGAAGAAATAAACACTACGGTTATACAAGAATTGTACAGACGCTTCCCTTAAATTAACTGAAGCAGGTATATCAAAATATTGACATTTTTATTCCTCAGGAATGGTTTTTGAAAACTGTTGCTTGGAACCAAAGCTTGCCATACGAAGAATAAATCCTTTCTGCACGCGTGGATGATGATCAAGCAGTATATACTCAATAGAAAAAACAGCGGGTTCGATCCCTTTTTTGACCTTGCCACCATTCACATCCAGACAATTGGTCACGTCACAGATTCGTTGAAAAATGATTCCTTAATGGACAAGCTTTATACAACTTGATTATCAACGGAAGAATGAAAGTTTATCCATCCTTCCAGCTAGCAAAACACCCAAACCAATTTTCTTCTCATTTTCAGTGAGTTCCAAGACGCTCCGTATAAATAATTTGCTTTGGATCAATGTTTCTGATGGTCTCGTCTTGTGATTTTTCCGCTTTTTTCCACAAATACCTAGTATGGGAGATGGAACATTCATTGCTTATGCTTTATGAAATTTTACAGCAATAAGCTTTAAGATGGCAAACATATCTTTCGCATTTCTTTTAACATTGCCAACTTTCTGTTGCACAATACCATCAATTTTATCTCGATTATCTTCAAAGATTTGAAGCACCACAGGCCTTTGACATAATGCTCCAAAAATTCTAAGTAATGTTAAAAGATCCATAAATAGAAATAAATTGATTAAAGAAGCATATTCTTACAAACAATTAATTAAAAATCAATTTGGTTTTATCCGAAAGAACAATGGTTTAAACCTAGTGGTCTAAACCCGTCAATCCTGATAGAAGCCAATGCAGTCCAAGTTCTTAAAACTAGTGGATTCAATTCATCTCAGACCAAAGATTGGAGAGATAGGACGCGGGTCGATCCCAGACCAGTTATGGTATCTGTTGGTCTTAGTTGTACAATCTGCATTTCCTCAATTTCCTCCACATTTTAATTAGATAGCAAAGCCCTATCTGCAGTCTCAGATGTTGCATTAACAAATATTGGGCGATCGTTATTCCTATAGTATCTCTCATGTTGTACGCTTTCTATCTTTACTCTCTCTAATCTTTGATCTCAAGACGTTTTAGCAAAATATGTAATTCAATAAAAAAATAGTTTTTTTCGACTTTTGGAGATGTGCGTCAAATTTCTGCTTCTAGATCTTCCAAAAATATACTTTGATTGAAGCATACTTCTTTACTTTACTTCTTGAGTATCTCCGCAAAAAAAGGACAACTAGAGTTGGGCATTCAATTGCTCCTATTCGTATTATCCAACCTACTGAAATAAGATGGGATAGGAGGATATTGTGCTCCATCTTGTCGAGGAAAGAAAAATCATGTCGGGGAATATCGGTTTCCCCTTACAGCTGGACACAAAGCTGTGAGTGTCGAGCTCAGTTCATATTGAAGAAAATTATAAGACGTCATGTCAAAGTAATAAAAAAATTCTTCCTCAGGCGTGTCACACCAAACATTTACTACTTTATGAGTGTGAAACCCCATCATCCAATGAGTATTCACGGTAGTACAATCTCAACGGTTATGATTTGTATTTCCGTCAGAAAACAATATTGATCTTTACAAAGTTATCATAATTATTGCATAGTTGCTTAGGTGGCAGTTCAGATGAGCAGTACTGCTTCCTGATCCTTCAATGAACACCTTTCACTTTTAGTAGTCTCTTAAAAAAGCACTGATGTTAAGCAGAATTGATTGCGCCGGTCAAAATCGTTCCCAAATCAGTTATGATTGTGTATACATGTATGGTACTTCGCTCTTCTTAAATATTTTATGCACATGTGGACTTTGCTATAATATACACACAATGCAGCCTACTGATATTATCGAATGCGGATTTAGTTGCGCCGACAACAAAATTTTAAGCTTTGATCTCTGATCTTCTTAGCGAGGATGTTATATTAGTTAAATATGGAATGCGCTGACAGCAGCATTTATAGAAACTGAACAAACAACGATCTTACATATTCATGTATATAGTTTGGCCGTCGCCTAAGTTGGCTATCTATCAAAATTGTTCTCTCCCATATAACAAAATCGCAAACACACAATTGTTTACATAATTTATCTAGTCAGCTTGCATGAAAACGCCTATCATTGCTGAGTTACGTGACTGCAATGTTACTGTACGAGCATACACTCATACATTATGTATAGGTGCATATATAGATATAATGTATATGTGTGTATCTATATGGATAAATGTTGGCAAACATGAAACTGCCACACACGGAATTGCACATGTAGGCATGTATTTAAAGTTAATCAGCTTTTAAACCGAAATATCGAATTGATTTCTAAAAAAATCAATACTGCATCAGGTCAGTAAAGAAATAATTAATTCACACGTAGGTCGGGCGATACCAAAGAGCAGTCTATCAAGAGAACCTCGATGGTGATACATTTGTTGCAGAATATTGATTTTGTAAGATCAATGTTTTCAATACGTTTTGTTTATAAATAGTTTTGCAACATATACGGTGTTGTTTAAAAATTAATTACACTTCCAAATTCTTATATATTTAATACTCTCTAGAACACCAAAAAACCAAGAAACACCAAAAATAGGAGGTAACAAATTTGCCTCCTATTTTTAGTGTAAAATTCCTCCAAAATTTCTTGCAGCGTATAGGCATCCAGAAGAAAAATTATTGGTTCAATAACTTTAGACGAAAATATCAACGAGGATACCTATCCAATTTGATGTAATTATGTTTATCATTTTATTGATAGTTTAAGAATTGACTGACTCGATTCTATTACATATTATTCTGTTTGGGAAAATAGGAATAACCTCCCTTCCTGTGTATATTCATTAGGAATGTCTGAAACAATTTTTATATACAACGAGAAATGGGAGATCTACGATTACATCAGAAGAGAATCTTGGATCAAAACGACATGACATCGCTTTATTTAGACTTTCAAGAACAAAGAATTTCCTTTAGTGGCTTCATGACAATCATTTATAGCCCCAATATTTCCTTTATAAAGATATAATACTTTCTCTGGTTGTCTATCAGTTGGTATCATTTGATATAGGTGGATGATTTTCAATATTACCACCAATCTATCCAAAATCTAAGCAAGAAACAAGTACTTTCTTCCAAAAAATTAAAAATAGTAAACAATTACAATATTTTTCCGTCGACAAATATATTAAAAGTACTGGAGCCACAGAATAAATATTGCGCAACACTACGCTAAACAAACTAATGGAAAAGTGTTAATTTTTACCAACTATCAAAACGGAAACCACTAAAGCCATCCCACACCTTATACTGTACCATTAGCAAACATTCGTATCTCAGATGCTATAAAAGGCTCATCTAGCTAGTTTCTTCTTCAAACAAAGAGATTATATCAAGTAAAAATTACACATTAGAATATCAAACAAATTCTTTATGTAGCCAGTTCGTGAACTTACTACGGCAAATAGCAGCTAATTACTACAATTCAAAACCAGTTTTAGGCGCAACATTTTTGATTTATAACGACTGCGAAACCATTTGGGCAACTCCTCAAATTCCTGCCAATCGAAACGAACAATTTGACGAAATGAAAAGAATAATTGTAACATATTTAAAGGCGGAACAAAATATCCATATTCCCGACAGTGAAATTCGTCAACAAGTGTTCCGGTTCATTTGTCGCACAATCACCCTTCCTACAACAATTGCCGCTACTACATCGCTTTAATTTACATTCCAGATTTTTTTTGTACGTTTCATTATACAAACAACTGAGGAGGGGTCGTATTACAACATATTTCCAGCGACGTGGGAGCTCTTTTTTGAGTAGTAGGTACCACTCTCTAATGGCCTCCACCACATTTCTTACAACTGTCAAAAGTTCAAGGTCACAAATACAAACTACCATCTCAGGCACTGGCAACGATATTACGCACGTATTACGAAAGCTCCACTGCAGTATTACTGATTATCTACGGCGTTACGTTCTGTAAATAGTGTATACACGAGGTATTTTCTCGATGAAAATTTCTAGTATGTAATTATCTACAAATTCGATTTAACTCTAAGGAGATCGATGTATTTTTCAATATAAACCAGTTTACCTGAACATATTTGAAATATACAAAACTTCCACTTACAGAGTGGCATTTCTTTTAGAATATAAATGGAGCTATTACACAAGCAAGCAAAGCTACTTTTAACACGTCATTTTGTACTTTTTCGAAAGTAAAAATCATTATTCAGCATTTAATCGTTTAATATAAATGCAAATAGATAGTTCGTAATCCGATATTTATATATAAATCGCAACAGAAACAGTTTGTTTTGAACACTTTATATTTAGAACCGTCGAATGAATTAACAGTGAAAGTGTTTTATTTGCGTCCTTTAGGGAACAGCCAACTCACCTGGAGCGGAAAAATCTGGATCCTCTATTTCGTCGTCGGATTCTGTTCCAGAATCATGATTTTCATCGGCCTAAAGAGAGAAAGTACCAAATTATTACGTTATATACGTGTAGAGTGTGGTAATAATAGTCAGCCATGTTTAACCGGTTTATTTTAAAGCGATTTTACGCAAACTAAACGCTAACATCCCGCAATTTTTATCGGAAAACGTCCTTAAAAGTTCGAATTATCGCTCGATATGGTTATAGAGGGGATTCAAAGCCGAACGAGAGGAATAATCAACATCGGAAAACGCATTCCTTTGTTTGAAGTCTACTAGTAGCAGCCATGTTTCATGACCTTCAATGAGGTTACAAATACAAACGGGAATCGCGGGGATTCTCGAAAAAATCTTAGTTTAATACTACATACCTTTTCAGCGAAGTTATCCTCGTTTATCGAATGCGTTCTCAGTTTGTGGGTGAGAAACTTGAGCATATTTCTCTTTCGGTTCGTCTTGCTGAGATTCGCCGATGCGGAAGCCACGATTTCCGTTCCGGATTTCGTGTAACCGGGCGCAAAACAGACAGAAAAAAACACTTCAAAATACCGCTAAATAGACGCGCGTATTCATCCTTTTAACGAGCGACCGGAAAATATTATCCTGTATACAGAAATTTTTGACATTTCCTGCCAGTTCCGCCACACTAGACCTACCGGGTAGTACTACAACTTGTACGTACAGTCAGCTGCGTTTACGTGCGCGGACGAGTCTATTGTTACTATAGGGGGGGGAGGACCGAATGATGTTTCGGTTAAAACAAGATTCAAACCGAATCGTGTTTGTGATGTATACATAAAATTGAAACGTCTATTCTTTTAAAACGAAAATTAAATTTGATTTTCAAACAAACCGATTTCAATTATCGTAATATTGACGGAAACTCTGAGGAAACCCTGCCGGACACACCCGCGCGTGAACATGGACTGGTCCATAACCCATTGATGACAAAGCTAGGTCTAAATCTCGTTCGCTCGACGATTGGCCGTCGCTGGAGGGCAGTGCGTTCATTAACGCTTAAAAATACTCTACTCGTCTCTTTCTAAGTATTGCGTAACCGTGAGCTAACAGTTGCGCGTACGTCGTTGTATAACTGCAGTTTCGGATGCAAAACCTGCCCGATCGTCTACTAGAAAAGACCTCCAATGATTATCCGTTTCGTTTCTCCTCGTCCGGATGCCGATTCGGCGACAGAGACGCCCAAACTTGAAGCGTTTTCGAGGAAACGTTCTCCCCGTATATGTGTTAGTGTGCTTTTAAAGACCTCCGGTAAGATTTTCGCCCCTTTCGTCGTGTGTAGGGAGCGGCACGAGCTGTGCCCTGTTCTTTGTTCGCCGTCTTGAATCGACGTGCTGTTCCTCGTACGCCTCCTCGAAATGAGGGTGTATATGTAGTAGAGGGTCGTGAGTAATGCTACGCAATACTGAATGGAGGACTAATATGACTAGGGGTTAAACGTAGAAATAGAGGCATAGCGGTGGCGCTGGAAGAGGAGTAGAGGGAGCGAATAAAAGATCCTAATCATGAATCTTGACCATAAAACCCTTGCCGGTTTTCTTTTGTCCTGGTAGCACCGGTTTTATTGTGTTTCGAATACTCAAATATTTATTGGGAAACAGTTTTTTAGAGCTTCGTAAACTGATCGAAAAGATACATTTGGGTTGCGTTCTAAATTGTATTATTATTGTTCATAAAATTATACAATCGTTTCAAAAACGCTTAGAAAAAAGATTTTTGGAGGAAAATTAAGATTAAAAGAACTTTATTGGGAGGCTATAAGCTTCGGTACCACACTGTTTGCTCACCGGTTGAAGATATCACATTTTACTTGCTTGCAACTTACTTTTGCATCATTCTTTTGAAGTTCACGTTTCACGCCCGTACATTAGCACTGGTACATTATACACAGTTAAAGGTGCAAATTTTAGTGGCCGTATTGGCCACCTCTTTTATGATATACATTTTCTTTAGTTCCTGGTACACCAGGTGCTTGTTATCCTATACCTACCCTATGGATCCAGTTCTCCTTTCGAATTAATTACAGAGCTCAAATACTTAAGGTTATTTTGGCTGCCTGAGACCCTTGATTAATACTAATATGTTGCTCCCTTTTCCACTTCAGTTTCATTCGCATTAATGCTCACGCTGAATTTTCTAATTTGTTCCACTCATTCCCTGGCAGGTTTTATTCAGATGATGCCATGATCATTCAATCGTCTGCGTATCAGATCAAACACCCACAACAGCTGGAGATTTCCCACGCCGATTCGTATTTTTTTACACTTTACACGGCTCTCCCTTGCAATTTTATCCATTACACGTGACTTAGGACGCTACCTTTTCTAATCCCCAGTCTTCTCATAAATTCAACTATTCCTTATGGGTTCTGATTTTACTCCTGGTGCATTCATACAATGTCTTAAATTCCACTAATTAATTACAAGTCTACTTATCTGCTTTCTAGTATCTATTATATTTTGTCTCTTGGGGCAATGTCGAAAGCTTTCTCTAAATTAACCAAACGGTTGCTATGACTTTTATATCAAGTGTCTTGTCGAAAAGATTAGATCTGTAGTGCTTCTGCCAGATCTAAAACCACATTGATTATCATCTAGAGTTTGCTTTATAATTATTCTGTTTCTTTCCCAAAATCATCTCATAAATTTCCAATTGCTTCCGTTAGTTCATCAAAATAAATTTGTCTTTCGTATCGTACAGTACTGACGGGTGATCTTGTTCCTCAAACAATCTCCAATTCAATATTTAAAGTTTCTACAAAGTGTTGCCACCACCTTTGCATAATTTGATTGTGTTAATAATAATTTTCATTGAAATCCTCAATATTTTTCAATTTACTCCTTTTATCCCTCATCGGATATTTTTAGAGTATTATGCAGCAATTTGGCATTACATCTCCTATCTCTTTGGCTTTCTGTATCTTTACAAAAAAAGTATTTTCAAGTCAAGTCCACATAAAGCTCAAATATTAGGAATCAATTTTTTTTTACATAATAATTTCACCAACAATATAATAATAATAGAATTGTTTTTCATACGGTGAACAAGCAAGCAATTATAAGGCTTATGTTGTAGTCAAGAAAATACGAATGAGAATGTTTTTAAGACCTAGAACTCGAGCAAATTTCACTTAAATGAGTAATGCAACAAGAGTTCACATGTTTACATCAAAAGTATGCGAAACATTCACTTAGGAATATCTATTTTAAAAATACATATCCAAATACGCATACATGCTTTTTCAAATTCCAAAAATTATGGAAATGTACATACGCATACTTATGTACTTGTCCATTCATCTCTTAAAATCTGTACAATTTTATATTTGATATAATTTTTAGAGCATTTTATATCTTGGTCATGGAATAATTGAAAGTCCGTTTTCCTAAACTTTCCATTATCTTAGCAAAAGATCTTGCCTTTTGAGTATATTCTTGGAAAAAACATGTTTTTCCGTTATCACTTGTATTACCTTTCAAAACATGCTTTGTTTATATAATATACGATGTGTATTGACACCAAAATATGCTGTTTCGATAACAGATCGGATAAGCATCTGCCGCAAATACTAACAAACAAATAAAAATTTACAGTGACGTCAATCTATTATTAAATGGATTTTCACGATATACACTTGTTTAATCCAGCTTGCTTACGATGTGTTTATCAAGATTTAATAACGTTAATATACATATTTATATTTGGCATTACGTGTACGATAGTAAGGTTATGGATTCCCTTATGTAGATTAGTAGAAGTTAGCACCTACTTATGTGCTTATATACTATATTAAGCTTTTGGGTTATTCTCACTCGCTTTTGTGGATTCAGAAGCGATCAGTTTTTAGATCAACACGAAAACGAATTTTTATTGTATTTAAACTTCTAAAGATTTTCACTTCAAATTCAGTTTCTGGGCGTAGAAAATAAGAATCCAATTCGAAATTAGTTAGACTTTAGAGGTCTACTTGTTTGATATCTATACAGTAAGAAATTGAAGTTTTACAAATCAAAGAGGAAATTAAGGTTTAGAAGTATATGAAAGGAGGTAAATAAGCAAGAATTAGATAAAACCAAAATTGACATGATAAAGACAACAAGAAAAAATGCAACTATGGAAGAAAATCTTAATTTTCGATTATCTCAGAATCTTATCTACTGATACAAACAAAATTGGCAGGGGCATAAATGCATGTCTTCATCATTTGTCATTTTGTACTTACAGTTCCACTAACGAAATCCATTTTTCTTACTTCCAAAATATATATTTAACTCGTTGCATTTTCTTTATTATTCCAGGATAGTGATGCTTGTAGCTTTTCTCGTCTACGACATTTATTGTTATACATCTTTCAGGATTTCTTATCATATAACTTCCTACGGGCTCAGAATATTCCACTACACTTTGTCAAAACTGTTCCCAAATAGCTCCACTTACAATATACCTAGGTATTTGAAATTTTCTATTTCATTTCTATCTAGTTCGATTTTTGAAACAATGAATATTTTGATCATTCTTTCGGTTTTAGACTGTGACCCACATTCCCATTCAATTTCTCATAAATATAACATAATCAACAAATAATACTGTATGCCCCAAAATTATTTACCTGTCACTGTCAAAATTTAACAAATGCGTCACAGATGTCAAAATGACAGCATTATAATGTTACCAGCATATCATCATTCATTACATAAATACATTTCAAGATGTGTTGTTTGTATCCTAATACAGAGACTTAACACTGCGGCTTTGAGGCGTATTGTATTAGTCTACATTAGGTTTGTGTAGGTGTGTGTGTGAAGTGTATGGCTTGTTACTGCCTCTCCACGCCGTAAGAGGGCAGCAGTGATGACTTATCCTCCATATTCCCCTTCATATAGGTACCGATCACCCTTGCTGCAAGGGTATAAAAATCGATTGCCGCAAAGGAGATTCGAACCATCGACATCCCCCACAGATGCCTCTGCGCTATGCCAGCAAACATTACAAGACCTATTAAGATATTACTTATTTTTGTGACACACTGTATAATAAATTACACCACACCTTCTTTTTACAAATTTTATTACAAATATTACATAAATGAGATCTTAAATAAAATTGAATCTATTCTACAAATATATTCATAATACAAGTATAAAAAAGATAACTGTACAAAGAGGATTCGTCCATGTCATTACTAACGGTCAACAATTATATATGTAAAATATATATTTAATATTTATATAATGTATAAACAGTTGGTTCTTACGAAAAAGGTGGCAGTCGTTCTTATTAATTATAGTACATAATATAATCGTTACCTACATTCTAGCATGGTGATGGAATAAATAAGTTTTCGTATTTCACATAATAAAAATAATAGAACTTACAAATATAGAGGAAAGAATTAGTCACTAAACGTACGAAAAATAAAACAAAAATACGATTTGAATAATGTTAATTATTTCGGTGATATATGAAAATTAGAAGATTGCTTAACAATAATAATAAAAATAATACTCCTAAAAGATATATTCACTAGTATCACATTATTTGCATGTTACAAAGTCCTTGTATGTACTAACATGTTTATAACAATTATTCCTTGATAAACTATATTAAACGCCGGCAACTTCCACTATAGTAACAAACAGTCTTTAAATTATTTTACGAATTGCAAAAATATTAATAACACTTGGAATGTCTTTGACATATGTGCATACATCGTTTGTTTATTGTAATTGGTTCTACGCTTTTATCACAACTGTAAAGCACTTAAGGTTTGTTTTTGATTCATTTTTGTTTCATTAATTGTTTAAAGATGGCGCTAAAATCAGTCGGTAAATTAGGTGTTATTGTCGTTTCTATCCTAATGCACAGACTTAACCCTGAGGCCTTGAGACCTATTGTATCACTCTACAATAGGTTTGTGCAAGTGTGTATTGTGTGTTTGTTCGTGTTGCTTGTTACTGCCTTTCTTTGCCGTAAGAGGGCAGCAGTGTTGATTTAACCTCAACACTGAACATCCCCCCAGATGCCTAGCGCTCTTACAATTGCGCTATTCCGGTAGATTGAATTAGGTGTAGTTTACCGAATAGATTTATCTCTAGAGGCGTTAATTCGTACCAAAAAAAATCAATATTGAAAACCATTGAACTACTAACCAGTACTGCTGCTAACTTCAACTCTCTCAGTCGTTACATAGCTGTCTCTAAAGGTTGGCTCTTACTCCTACTTCCGTGCGTCATGGGATAATTTTGCACCACTTCTTCCGGTTCGTAATCGAAACTAGTTTCTAACAAAGCTTCGGATTTCGATCTAATCTTTGGTTTCGGTTCGGGTTCATCGAAATCCGTTTCCAATACATCGGAATGCGGTCTGTCATCGAAATACTGATCCCCCGATTGGTCGCCGCCATCGAGGTGGTAATCAGGAGTGTAACTCATGCTCCTGGCGTAATGTCTCGGAGGAACTTCCGGCTCGCGCCTACCCACCATGTTGGTAAGCTCGCGCAGGAACTGATCGTCGGGATTGTGGTAAAATTTCGGACTGTGCTCCGATTTGTCCGAGGTACCGCTCAGGGGTAGAGTGTCGGTGGTGTAATATTCGCTTGGGGGAAACGAAGGCACGTTTTGGTTACTCTCAGCGTGAATTATTGGCGTCTCTTCACTGACGTTGGTATCCTGAACGCTTTCGGCTCTAGACTGATAATTTGAATTACTGGCAAACGTCGAGTTATCTTTAAAACCCTCATTTTTGTACGCCAAATTAAAATGAGGTTGCGCGTATTGGTTCACTGTCTCTTGCTGTTTGAAATCTTGATTGTATCGAGGACCAGAAGCGTTAGGATTGTGCGTTTCGTAGATGTCGTAGGATTGATTGTCGTCTATAGTTGAGGTATAGGCCGATTTCTCCATGCTATCAATGGAACCGTTACTAACGATTTTCTTGTAATCCGAATTCTTTGTTAGGGTGTCAGTAGACCTTGCACTCTATAAGAAATAAAATTAAATTATGAGAATTGATATCACCAAATCAAAAATCATAATGTTATTACCATATCATTGTGGATGCATTAAAAAAATCAATGATATAAAATTGTCATATTTTACAGCGTTTTATATTTGCTTTTATTATTAGATGGAAGCGGGAAAAAATGTTTTATCTTATGAGTGTCATTTCGTGTGCATTATTGTGAGTGCTTCAATTAAATATATTTTTGTCTCAAGTTTTTGTAATCTTGGAAAAAAGAATCTACAGGGATGTGAATGATGATTGAAAGAATGATGATGTTTGATAAAAGAGCCGAAGCAATGCAAGAGATGTTAGTTCACAGAAAGACAGAGGAACAGTGAGAATGTATTAATGAAGGATAGGGGATGAGGAAGGCAAAAGCATGGAGCGTGTTGATCCTTACGAACCAGAACGACAGTAATCTGTGGATAATAAACTTTGAGACTGTTCATCTGTCTCAATAGTACGAGTTTCTTCATGGCCATTGTCATAATGAATAAAAAATAAGCGCGATGTATTGAATGTCATCAATGAATTCGTATGGTGTGAATGATGTCTGCATTTCAGGTACCATAGGAAGTTTAGTAATCTGTATACTCGTCGATGGGACTTTCAACACATTCTTCTTAAGTGTGTCAAGAAAGATGAAGATGGTGCCAGAAAATATGTATGGATGTAGACAACTTTTATTAATATATAAACGTAATTTGTAATGAATTACAATAGCCTAGGGACGTGTAATGAAACTATAGAACACTCTACCACCCCAAAAAAGCTGTTTATGGATAAGGTAAAAGGAAAACAAGGAAGCTAAATCCAAGTTAGGATGGCTTGATGCAGTGAAGAGGGATTTTAAGAACAATGCTGCTAGAAATTGAAGAACTAGACCACAAGACAGAAACAGCTGGAAAATCCTTCTTAAAGACGCGAAGACCCACCCGAGATGATTGTAATCATAGCAATAGACTAGAAAAAGATTTACAATTAAAAACTATGATGTTTGGTTGAAATGAAGAAAAAGGTAAACCTAAATTACAAAATATGTCCCAGATACTAAATGAATATAAAAAGACGTTTCTTATAGACCTTTCAACATATAATTGGTGAGGTAAATAAAAATTAGCAGTTGCTTTTACGTATAATTGTTGAATAAAAACTTCTTCGTAAGTGGAAAGTAAATTGGAGACCGCAGAGATATTAAGCCCAAACAAACAGTGTAAAACGACTAAGATTCGAAACTGAAAATGTTGATTTCATTACGAACTATTTTCTATCAAATTTGTAATAAAACTCGAGGGGGTGCTCTCACTCCAAGAAAGCAAATGGAAATATCACTCGTGTATGTAAGTGACCCTAGTTTTCAAAGTGGTACTGCATATGACCTTGGTACTGACAGAGCAATCGTTTATAAAACTGTGGACTATGTTTCGTAAAAAGTTATGCGAAAGATAGATCAAAAGATAATTTTTCTCTCAACTAAACAGAATTTAAATAAATCAAAGATAATGTCGACATACAAAATTTCCACCGACACTTGGCTACACTTGATTGTGTTTTACCGCGAGATTCTTAGGCAACCTCAACATGAATGGAGAAGAAAATTGTGTTTGGAAACCTGCACAGTCTCACCAACGGCAAAATGTGAAAAGAATGTGTAGACAATTCTTTCGTTTTAAAAATAATTAAATTATTGAAATAGAAAATAAACACAATATAAAGAAAGATCCAAACACATATAAATAACAGACTGGCAGAAAATTAATAGGTTATTTCTTTTGTTTGGAAACATAGACAGCGTACAATGATAAAAAATATCATTCTTTTAATCATTTTACGCTGTTGGCGGCAAAACAAACTGACGTCATCACTTCTCTTCTCCATTGGATCAGTGAAGCGTGACACTACATACAAGCGAAAGAGTTGCTTTCCAATGCTTGCAAGCAGTTAGTGTTAGTAAAGTATAATATGTTATTTGTAATGCAGTTTTGCCCAACACTGCTAAACACTTGCAGGATTTATTTGAAGATGAAGATATAAGTTTCAAAAGGGAGATACGGAACAAGTTTATAAATGAAGGAACATTCGATTTCTGGGTTCAGTTGCAGTTACTTGAATTATTTAATAACATTTTCAAGTGATCAACAGTTACAACTTTTCCAGTGTGTTTCGAAAATACATCTTTGATTTTCAAGCATTTTTCTTTGCCGAAACCATTTGCTGATAGTAGCGCGTGTCTGCTTCTACTTTCAACCTTACTTTCAACTTCAACTTTTAACATCAATATACTTCAAAAACGACTCTGCTCATATTGATAAAACTTTTTCGTCCGACGCTGAATTTGTCGCATATAACGTGAACTTACTAGTTGCGTCGGCTTCCTCCTGTAACTCATATCAAACCCGTTAGCGGTTCCCACGGACCGTAAGGAGTGCAAGCTCTGCCTAATACTATTCCTCCGTTCGAACCGTTGCGCTCGCCTAAACTTCGATTTCTGATACCAGCAAACGCACACCAGAATGATCAAGATGATACCCGCGATGGCGGCGCATATTATGGCGATGGTCAAAGCGTCTCCGCGCCATACTAAGGGATCGATATACACTCTAGGATCTGAAAGAATATAAGGAATATTGTCGTATCAAAGATGTTACGAAAAGTCTTGGGAGAATTTACCTATTTCGCACAGGAACGGGTATCTTTCCTCGCAGTTTCCTACCTCGATAGTTTGGTAGGCGAAGAGGGTGCATTGGTTTATCATGTCGATATGTTGAACCCAAACCTTATCCGCATACAAATACCATTGGTGCTGTTTCATTAGGAAATCGTTCACTGCGTAATAGTTTATGTTTCCTATGAGGAAAGGAACTGATGCGTTGTCAGCCTAAAATAAAATTAATTTTGATTATTTTTAAACAACCACAAACCAATTATTTTGATTGAAATTACCATACAGAACTCCCTAGCTTCGTTGAAGGTCATTGGAGCGCCTATGAACATATAACAAGTGTCTCCCACCAAATTCCAACCTGGAGGGCATTTTCCATCCAAAAGGGTTTTATTATTCATGTAATAAGGCACGTAATCTACCTCCAAGAGGCGTTCGTCGTCACTTTGATCTCTAATCCTCCCGCTGACAGCCAGAGTGGTGTTAAAGCCCCAATAGTTATAGACCGCGTCGATTTTCGTTCTCCATACTTCCAATGTACTATTTAAACGTAAAAAATTGAAGATTAATTCAATTAAGCCTTAGTTTGAGTTTCAGACTATTTTAAAAAATACCAAACAGGCACATTTAACATTAATAGTTAGTACAGGGGCTCCCAAAGCATAGTAACCATTATTACTGCCTTTAATTAAAAAAGAATCATTAATGTGAAAAACGGAATTGATACGAAATAGTTATCATTAGACCGCAAAAATGGGACCTATCAGAAAAAAAGTTTATTATTGAAACATGAAACAGGACATATCAAAGATTTTTTTGAAGAAAAAAATGGCAAAAGAAGATATTTTAGTAGAGAGCGTATTTATCAACAAGAACTGTTATTATTGGAACCGTGTTTTTGTGAAGATCGCAACCAGAATCTAGAATCCTTATTTGTACAAAGATATATGGGTATTGAGGTATAATTTTTTTTCCAAAACAAACTACATAGGAACAATATTTGTAAACCATTCACTATAACCTTACACTATCAAGCGAGACGTAATACAATTTTTTTTTTGACGGCACAATTTGTACAGGTATTTATGCATTCTTTTTAGTGCAAATACACAAATCATCTTACCTGTTGAAGTTAAATCTGTTTTCATGCATGCACCATGCAACATAAAAAAAAGAAAAATGCGTTAGTACATTGTAAATTTTCTTCGGTTTATATCTTCACCTCCATCAAGTATTATTAAACTTATAATGTACTATATCTGCCATGCAGTAAGATTAAAAATAAAAACTATTTTATCTATTTGACGGACTGATAATCATCATGTCTTGTGCTGTGACTTAATACTTGTGGATATTTAACTAATTTAGTCAATTTCAAATTGTTTAGATATCATCATTGCAGCTACCCTTAGCTGCTTGAAATTGAAATTGAACATTGTGCTTTTATACTAATCAAACGGAGTGAAATACTAGTCTTAACTGATATTGCTTACGTATGATATTGCATGCAAATATTTATTTATTTCTATTTTTCTAAAACTATCAAGAGTAAGGATCACGTTAGCACTTACCGTGATTTATTCACAGTAATCATTTCATAATCATTGCTTGGATTGTAGAAAATATTATCGACATAGTGCTGTCCAGCAGTTCCAGCAATAATTGTAGATTTTCTATCCCGGAAAACCGCATAGTTTCTGTAAATTAAAATTGTAGTTATTTGAACTTTGCTGACTACATGATTTTCGTTATTAATCGAATTAATCACGACTAACGAATAATTAATTAATCGTTATTCATGATTGATGATTGAACGTTAGTGGTGATTATATTTAATAATTTAATATGAACGAAATCAATCGTATACGAGATTAAACTTACTCGTAAAAACCGTTGTGTGTCGTCGATTGATAGATAGGCAACCGAACATTATCGAATCCGGACACTTCTAGATTCTGAAGACCGACGTTCCTCTTGACGTAATTGTACGTGAAATTCGAGACGACCTGCTTCAGTACGATATTGTTGTGATACATGGCGGCGTTTCTCGTGAAGTAGTTCCTGTAGATCGTGACTTCCTGGTAAGGAGACGATTGGCGTCCTTCCACGTAGAGAGCCGGAAGGTTCGTATTGTTCACGAACAGATTATTGTGTATGAACCCTTTCAGAGAGGTCGCCGAACCTCGCGAGTCCGCCCTGATCGATAAACCGCCTTGATTGCTGTCGACCAGATTGTTCTGCAACAAACAATGCCATTACGTATCTATTCACCGGCATGCACGCACGCAACGATCTCCGTTTTGTATGCTTTATTTCCGCGTCTAATTCTGTTTGTGCGATTTTGCCGGGGTCAAAGGAAGACAAAAACGATGTTAATGCAAATTGTTGGTAATTTCAACCGACGCAATGGATATAGGCAAATGACGGTTGCGAACGCCATTGTGTAGCGCAATTGTGCGCCGATGTTGTAATCGGATTGGAGGCGAAATAAAATGAGAGCAATTTGAGGAAAGTCGAGCAAATTTAAATACGAATGCAAATTATAGTTGCATATAGTAGCATTGACCTGCAAAAGCTGCGTTCGTTTATTTGTTCTGGATTTGGAGCAGTGCAGACAGGTGCGGATCTAGGAACATTAAGGAGTGAATAGTGTATTTTATATTCGAACAATTATAGAACCTTTTTTGTTCTATCATAACCTTAATAACTTATTCAAACACTGATGTTACTATAGCACGGAGCAAAACGTATGTAAAACACCAAAAGGCGAATGAATTCTTAAAATTTTACAAAAAAGTGAGGTTATAACCGGCTCTATTGCTCTATAAACCCTCCGTCTCCCACTCGGTGTTTATGGAGCGTCGTGGAGTGTGTTCTATTTACTCCACTCCTAACTTTTCGAACGATTAAAAAAGAAATCTATTGGCTGCGTTTATAATAAACGAACGCCAAGATACAAATAGTTCTAGTAGAACGAATAAACGAACGCAGCTAAAATATCAAGAATATAAAAAGCAAATTTCTTTCTATTTAACATATATCTCTACAAGCAGTTTAAAAATAAAAACAACAAACAAACAAGTTTGTTTGTTACCAATGGTTAGCTTGAAATAATTCCTTGATAAGCACTGTAGTATTTTAAGTTAGTAATAAGAACACAAAATAAGTCACTAGATGAAGAGTTTGTTTGTGAGTGAAGTTAGCCATGTATGTGACATGGTGCATATGTTCGGAACAGAGAAAAAAACAGTGTTTGTAGCAAGGTAGTTTAAGTTTAATAAACGTTTCTCCAATTTAAGTTTTGTGTGTTGTTAACAAGCCACTACAAGCACCAAAATGATAATGGTGACAGATTGTACAAGAAAGATTATCAAACAAACAATTTGTGTTAAGAAATTACATGCATAAAAATGATTTTCAAGAACATATTCTTCTGCCAACAAAAGGAAATATTTTTAAGGAATAGGCATAACAAAAGAGTATTTATGATACTACAGAAAGAGGGATAAAAACAACACACATCATAAGAACTAGCATAATTATCGCCCACGTGACCAGTGATTTTTTTGCGGTCTAGTGAATTTAACTTCCATAAGTTATGAACTTGATTTAAACTGTCAAATGCTATCATCTGTTGATATTGGTGTCCATGTATGTGACCGAACATATCTTTGTTATATTTGGCTTTCTTTTCCGAAATAATGCCACTTTTCAGATGTCAGTACATCAACTTTGTTTCTGATATGTGAATATGACATTAAAATTTAAACAATACCATTAATTTTTAAAATAAATAATTAATTTTGAATGCAAGGCCTATGATTACGCCACTTAATTCATAACCAGCCTTTTACCGCATAGGCATGTCAATAGTCAATAGCTGTATATTTAGTTGCATAAGTACGTGATCATGTAGGCGGTGGTTATTCCGACTCATGATATATGTATCTATTACGTCAATTTTGTAATTGATTTAAGAACGTACAAACATAAATTGAAAGACAAGTTTGAGAGAGTGTAATGGCATTTTGACTCCATAACTTAAATATTCGAATGGTTGGCGCGAATTCATTCTCGCGCCCTCTACCCTCATATGCCTATACACTGGACCAGTGCATTATTCAGCCGAACTGATTTTTAAAATTGGTTGCGTTCAGGTAGGTACAGAGCTGTAGCGCTTTGATGTAGAAACTCTCTGAACGAGCACTAGTGACGTCATTATACTCAGCGCTTTCTTGAAGCGAGCGCCATTTTTTCCAGCGGAAAATTTATACGCTACAATCCAGCGCTGTAATAAAGCGCAAACAGACATTTCGTTTGTTTATGTTATCATATTATATACTCCAAGTCTTCCACTTTTGTGGTACGGAAAAGTGGAGGGGGACGGCTGTAAAATCATAACTTTGAAGTTTGAGGATACGTTATATACAGTAAATGTAAACCCTGAAGAAGAATTAAAATTAAAAAATATTTGCAACAACATTATTTATTAGTATATTGTTGTGTAAACAATGAAAATCATCATCAAATACCGCAAGTACTAGCTGTTGATCTAAAGCCATTTTAATGTGATAATTTGTTGGAACCTACAAAAAAATTGCACTTTCGGGTTACCCAAATTTTCAAATATTATCATAAAGTACCTATTGATCTGGAGTAAGTCACGATTCACGAGTAAAGCGAGCACAAAGGTGATCGATACCTTTAGATATAGGTTATGTTGTGGGTCTGTTGTCAAAATTCAAAAGTGGGTAGGTGAACGTACGACGGTTTCATGAGCTGCGTTCATTTATTTGTTCTGGAGTGGTTCTGGATTTGGAGCGGCGCAGATAGGTACGGATCAAGAGTGAATAGTGTATTTTGGTGTATGTTATATTCGAACGGCTGTGGAACCTTTGTTGTTCTTATCATAACCTTAATAAGGTATTCAAACGCTGATATTGCTATAACACTGAGCAAAACGTATGTAAAACACCGAAAGGCGAATGAAAGGGCATTAAATATGAATATTTTATGTATTATTTTTTCTTTCTTAAAATTTTACAAGAAAGTGAGGTTATAACCGGCTCTATTATCCTATAAACCCTACTTGTCCCACTCGGTGTTTATGGAGCGTCGTGGTGTGTGTTCCATTCACTCCACTCCTAATTTTTCGAACGATTAAAAAAGAAATCTATTAACTCCGTTTGTAATAAGCGAACGTGAAGATACAAACAGCTCTCGTAGAACGAATAAACGAACGCAGCTATGATTGACCGTCCAGGTAATATATAGCGGTTTAGTAAAGCGCTTTATTATAGCGCTTCAGCATGTTGGCCTTCCTGAACGCAACCATTGAGTTGCACTTCTCAAGGTTGTCTCTGATTTCGTTGATCCTGAAGGTAATTCAACAAGTAATTGCGTAAGAAAGCTTTTAAATCTAGTAGAGGTTAGAAACCCTAAAAACGTTATAGAAAAGTAACAACCATTCACATAAAATAGCTGCTATTTTTTACCTTATGTATAAAAAGGTGCATTAACAATGGAAAACCAATTTCATTACTGGGGCGGGAAATGAAACGAGAAGTCAAAGTTTCAAAAGGGGAAGTCTTCAAGTGAAGGCTTACTTAGTACCTACCCTGAAATATACTGTTCTAGTATTCTGGATATCCATATCTACGGCGGCTTTGCACGTGGTGAAGTTGCCATACAATTTCTGACAATTATGCTTTAACTGGTTTCTCTCAATAGTAACTATAGGATTGACTTCACCGGCAGAAAAATACAATATTCCACCTTCTCTATTCCTCTCAATTATCGTATTTGTTATATTGTGCTGAACATCGCGATCTGTAAAAGAGCAAATATAGAATTGTTATATCATCTAAAATCAGAACATTTTGTACTTACTGAAGCCAATAGCAGAAATAGGTAACGTCACGACCTCAGCGATAAAACCGTAGTTGGAGGATGCACCGTTAGCAAATAATTTGATGCTTAAGCTTGGTAATCTGGTCCTTGTCAATGTCTTCTCCTCTCCAGACTCCGTTGTGAAGGTTTTGAGTATTCTAGACGTTACGTTGTATATATCCCCATCATATAACTGTATAAAATCTGGTATACCGTACTTATTGGTCGAATTAAATAGATGAAATTGCAAGAAACGGAAACCCAGTGGTTTGATATTGTAATTACTTTTGATAATTTTAACACAATTTACCGGGTGATTGTCGTACTTATAATAAATAATCACTCGCTCTTCAATTCTCACTTCTTTAGTTGTATCACAGATGTCCAACAGGCTGAAGATATTGTAGGGTATGTTCAAATCTCCGACTGGTGTGAAGCTAGATTCGTCTGCCTCTCTACCTTCACCCGGTATCGATAGAATATTAATCCCGATGCCGAGAGAATCACTTACAGAGTTAGATATTAGATTCATGGTATCGGCAGGAGAAATCAAGTTAATTCCATGCGAAGCGGATTGATTTACAGATATATAATTGATTTTGGGACTCTTTACGACGCTCTGAACAGCTGGGGACTTTTCATTGTGCAAGATGCCCGCACCTATAATGTTCACCAGCTCTAAAATCGATTCCTCTCTCTGTATGGTATCGTGAGTGGTTACATCGTGAATTCTATGCTCGTAAAGGCGTTGTTCGAACTCAGAATCGGTAAATCTAACGCCACCCCAATACTGCAGCCCGGGTCTTAACTTGGGCTCTCCGCAATTGATAAAGACAAACTTGGAATTCCATTTGCATTCGTGTCTGTGACCAAATTGTTGACCGTTAAGTCGTATAGGGCAATCTTCGTATCTATTTTCGGTGCCTTTACATTGCAAGGGTTCCGGCCACGACCAAATTCTTGTGAGGGAATTGCTGTGGTACTCAATCCTTATGTCGTAGTCGAAAAAGGCACTTAAGTGATCGAAACCTAATTGACTGCAAACTACTTGGGCGTTCCTCTCTGTGAATCTCTGATCGCACATGGGTATCCACTGTAGGGTAGTCTTGTTGAAATATTCTAGAAAGCCCTCATTGTTCTTCTCCGTGTCTTCACAATTTCTACCCTTGCACAACCGGATGCTATCCTGCATCGTAAAATCTTCTAATTCCCTCTTACTTCGCACGTCTCTCTTTTCAACGTATTTAATCTCCAAATTGCTATTGTGACTTAAAGGTCTCATCACTATTTCATATCCTTTCAAACCTTGGGCCTTCAAACTGCCCAACACCAGTATTCCAACGTTAGGCGCGAATTCCATGGTCACCCCGGGTGATATAGTCAAGGTAGTACGAGGCATCACCGTTATATCTTGATAGATTGTATACGGAGCTTCTCTCTGAGGAATTATTAGATCTTCAGTAATTCTTCCACCCAAATGTTCTAAATCGACCACTTTCTTAGTCTCTGTAGACATGGAATGACTAGCGTCGAAGTTATTTTCGAGCAAATACGGCGTGAATTGGGCTATAGCGTGGTTGTTCCAATCGTCAAAATCAAATATAAGTCTTCTGATTTCATCCTGAACGTTTGTACCCCACCAATTTTCTGTAACATCTACGAAATTATTAATCCTCGCCGTTTTGATTCCGGCAACTAGCTGGTACTCCAAATTATTCTCTGCGAACAGATTCCTATTGATGTTCACTTTCTGTATTCCTCTGAAATTGATCGCCGTCGTTGGATTGTGTTGAATTTGGAACACGCCGAATCCCCTTACAGAAGATACGAAACGATTCCGGTATACCTCGTTGAAGATGAATCTGGCCGGTATTTCTCCGATAATCTCAGATTGACTGTCAGAACTGAATTCCACGACGTATCTTCCATTATTACTCTCAAATTTATTGTAGTTGATCAGCATTTTCTTCTCCATTCCGCGCATTGACAATAATCCTTGCTTGCAGTGATTCTCCAAAAATAAGTTCCTGGTTATATTCACAATGGCGAAGTGTCCATCTACTATAATCTCAAAGTTTTTATTGTGTCTCCACGTGTTGTTATTCATGTAAACGGAATGGGTAAAATTTTCATTGTATTGCCAAACATAAGGCAGATTAATATGGAAACCATTAGCTGCGTTCCTTTCGATTGTGTCATCTTGCAAAATGTAATGGAAGAGGTTGTTGGAAGCCCGCATGTCTCTGGAGAAATGATAAATGCCGCCTCCGTTGTCCGTAATTACAGTTTTATTTATCATAAATACAGTTTCTGAGATATTACTTTTGTGCAGGTCCCAGTGAGGAGTATGGACGAACATAGCTTCGCGTTGATTGTGTGATATTTCCGAGTTGATTATCTTTAAAGTTTCATTGGATTTTCGCAAGAAATGATCTCCTAGTTCGTTTAGATATCTATTGTAGTAAGAAACAAACACGCCATATATATTGTTCCTTATTTTAACACCTTGTATTGTCGCAGTCGGTACTGGGCCTTTCACTATTCTATTATAAACATCTTGTATAGGGGCCCTAATAGCACTTAGAACCAAAACAGTACCACCCAGCGAGTAACTACCACTGGTATAATCCAATATGATGCCATGACTGCTTGAAGTCGTTGGAAAAACTGTCAAATCACGTTTCAAATGCCATCTATCCGATCTATTGTTATAGGTTTGTGAATCGTGTATCACAACAACTTCCGAACTTCTATTTTCTACAGGATTCAACAATTGGATCCCGAGAACAAACCCTGGGATGCACCTAATTCTGTACGAACGTGTTATGCTGTCTCCACTCACAGCAGATGTAACCATATATTTAGTTTCGCCCTGATTTATGTATATTTCATTAACATCGTTCTCCTGAGGCATCCAGAATGGCCTATAACTAATTTCGGGCTCATCACTTGTGAACCAACCGGCCAACTCTCTTTGCTGCAGTCCTGTTAACGCAGGGTTATGCTCAATGCCAATGTAGTTATTTTCAATAAGTCCACCGTATACTTTCAAACCCAATTGCTTGAAACTGATACCAGCCCCCTTGTTGTTAATAAATTCTGAGTTCTTAACCACATTAACGGTGTCTTCAGTATAAATATCAGAATACATGATCCCTAGGCCATCGTGAAAGTTGTCACTTATCCTTATGTCTTCAAAATTATGCCTGGCAAAGTCCATTTGTAAGGCTGGTTTGAATGCGTTAACAGCATAATCTAACAAGCCGGATTTCTCAATCGTAATATATTGAAGATTGGACCTTTCAGCCAGGACACCAAATCTCATACCAGCCCAAGAAGTTTTGTAACATCTAACACCAACGTCATTTTCGTGGGAGCAGGAATTTTCAAAGTCATCCCTTCTTTCAGCACGACACTTGGTAATATCGATGTCGTGGTCTTCACATTGGACGTTTGCTAAAATTACACGTTCTGATGTACCGGCAGCTGGAATCTCATTTCGTTCTAAGTACCAATCGATTGGATTTAAAGCCAGGCCCAATTGGTTACAAACTAATGCAGCATCTTTGATATTCCATCCATAATTGCAAACTGTTCCCCATTCATTGCCGATCTTAACTTGTAACCTTCCTTCTGTATCTGTTTTTCCTCCTAATAATCTAACTGGAACTTTAGATTCGATTTCGACAACTTCAGTATCAGTTTCGACAGGGTTTTCTTCGCCTAACGTTAGGTTGTTGAAAGTAATTTCTTCTTTTAACGTAAATTTTATGCTGCCAGGTTCGTCACCACGTGCCTCTAATTTCCCTCCAACCATAATACCAATGGACGGTGGAAAACGAAGAGTAACACCTGGTTCTAAAGTTAACTTTCCACCTGGTCTTATATTGATGTCTTTCTCCACAACATATTCACCCCTTGTCAAAGTTTCTTCCCCTTCTATTTCACCTCCAACAATACTAGTATCTTTAGTATTAAACAAAGGAACGTACAGTTGGTTGGTGTTAATTCTGGTAGTCATTGGATTCGAGTTGTGTAATAAGTAGGGGATGTAGATGATTTTAGCTAAATTATAACGGTCATGGCGGTGGAAAATTCTGCCAAGTATCGTTTCTTCCGTACTCGATCCCAACCAGTTGTAAGTGCAGTTGATAATTTTACTTTGATCTTCGAGTTGACTACCGATTTCATACTTTGATGAAGGATTGTCAATTATATTCCTGAAGATGTGTACGTTATTAGAACCGACAGCTATAGGTGCAGCAACGCGACTCCTTGGATTTAGTGTGGTAGTTGAGCCATCTTCAGGGAGAAATGGCTCTGTTATAGCGTTTTCTCTAACGAAATTCCTTGTAAATAACAGGTATTGTACTTCAGAATATGGAGATAACGCCATATTAGCTACGAAAATTCCAGCATTTTGGAGAAAATAATTCTGTTGCACTATTATTTTTAGCGGTAAAACATTGAATTCCTCTAAAGGTTTGTTTTTGATCAGTAATGCTCCGTGTGCCCCTTTTTTGAACGAATTAAATTCTATACGCCCATCAATGTTTAGTGCTGGCTTTATTCTAACAGCTATTCGTTCGTTGGAAATGAAATTATTGTGGCCGATTTGCATTTTCAAGCTGGAGTTGGCTATTTTCCAACAGGATAAGATCTCTAGGGCATCGTGTAGGCTATTTTCAAACGTATTTCCAGTGATATTAATATTAGCATCTCCACAAAAGTTTCCATGGAGTACACCAACGTCCAAATTCTTGATTATGTTCGAATATTCAACGACGCTGGATTGATTCAGATAGATATATTCAGTCTCTTTGGTATCATTAAGCCAAACTGCCATACCATATCCTTGATTGGAGGTGATCCAAGATCTTGATACATTTCTGCAACCGCCGGTATAAGTAATGTTAATTCCATCGCCTTCGTTGAAGGAAACCCTGCTGTTGGTGACGTTAACATTACCAACTCCACTAGTCACTTGAAACCCAGCTGCGTGACCGTTTTTTGATATGGAGGAATCGTGTATATGCACGTGAGATTTTAAGTTATCAACAACTACACCTCTGCCGTTATTCTCGGATATATCTGATCGGCTAACGTTTAAATCATAAGTTTTGCTCAATCCTGATAGTAGCCTCATGTATATAAAAGTTCTGGTACGCGGTTCAGCTTTGAAAACGATGTAGATTTGATTGCTTACCGTGGTAACTGCTTGAGGTCTGGTGTTGTTATAAATTTTAAAACTGGTTAGGTATCTATTGTTGGTACTAGGCCCATCATAGACCTCGATGGAAGCGCTTGCGTTCCTATCAGTTTCCGCTCGCAAGAAATAGAGGGTTATCACGTGATCGTATCGGGTTTTAAATATTTTAGTGCAAGAAGTCTCTCTATTGGCAAATATTTCCTGCTCCGCATATATTTGTATGGGAAAAGTTTGACCAGCAGTCGTAGCAAGAGTGCAGAAATCGTAAACATCCGACTTATCATACGTCTCATCAGGCCTTTCTTCAGTATGGACGTACCTTATACCATCCCCACCATTCTCAGTAACTGTACATTTGTCTATGTGCGCCAATCCGAAGGTGGAATTTATAAAAATGCCATAACCCCTATTTCCCGTGACTTTACAATCATTTATTTCGAAAGCGCCATCGGGTAATGTAATGTTGATCCCGTTATAAGCAGAATATAAGACCTGAACGTGGTCTATGATTGGAGGAATCCCCCGTACGTGCAGGGCATCGCTAGCATTCTGATCTCTGCCATTTCCAGCATATTTTATCGTGGCGCGCTGCAATCTGGAGTTAGATCTTGGAACGTAAAGGGTATTTTGAAGCGTGAGGATTTTAGTATATTTGGCGTTCTCGAAGCGAATACCCCGCCAAAAGGGTAATGCTACGTCGTGGCGTGGGAGACATTCGATGGCCAAATCCGGGTGGTAGTCACAAACACCAGCACCCATCTGTCTCGAACGCCAATCGCATTCGAATAAAGTGGATTCTCTACCGTGACAATTTGGTTCTTCGTATAGCAGGCGAGGTTTTAACGGCATTTGTCTGTTGAACCAGTTGAAGAATGAACCTCCTTGGAAGCCCAATTGGCGACAAGCGGTTTCCATATCCGCCAGGGTCCAACTAAAGTGAGGAAAAAAGACAATTGATTAGATTATGTTTAAAACTGTACAGTATTATGATCGTGAGTTGATTCAAAAGCTTAGATTAGAATTGTTGGAGTGAGAACACGAGTCCATGATCAGAAATTGTTGTGTGTATGATGTTTATTGCTTTCGACCTTCTTCGTTGGGTGTCGTAGAAGCAAATTATTACATGTTTTTGCAAAAGAAAAGCTGCCACATATTAACAATCCAGATTTATGGTTAAATATCTAATTTTTCCATTATCTTATTTTCTTTAGAAATATTCCTTAACTTATTAACTAACACTAAAGCATAATTACTTTCTCGAATTCGTGCAAACGCTCCTCCATGCTCCGTTATGTTTCAGTTGCACACGGCCGGCCAAAATACTCGGTCCGTCGACCAAGCGAATATCAGGCAGCAAAATGTTCCTCGCGGATGCGTCCTGGGAACTCGTCAAGGTGATAGTTTCCTCCTCTGTACCCTGCGGCAAAGAATAAACAGTTTAATGACCATCCCGTTCGCACATCAGCTGACGCAAGTTTTAAGGCAGACGAAGCCAAAAAGAAATACTGTTGGCAAGAATATGATTCCGTAAAGTTACGGTTATTTCAAGCAACAGTTTACTAATAAATTTTTATGCAATTTCCTTCTATTAGTAACCGTGAAGAAACTAACGTTTCAGCGCACTATGCACGGGGGTACGCGTGAAATGTTTTAATGCGACATAAAACGCGATGAAATAATCCATCGAGATTATCTTAAAGCAGTGTATTCACCAGTAATTTATGGATGATTTGAGCGCAAGTAACACTGAAAACCGGTTCTATCGTTTACTTACACAGTCAGCAAGGATTAGAAAAGTAGTTGCGATTGTTATACAATGACGCAATGCAAAGAAATTTGTTATTGAAATGCTTAAACGGTATGGAGTAGAGATATTTGAAACGCGTAATCGGATATCTATATTGAAATGACTTCTGGGAAAAGCTAATTACCCTAAAACAAAGAAGCAAGGCATCAAAAGACAATATCAATTTTTGTTCTAGATCATTAGTCACTTCAGTCAGAACGAGCATAAGATACAATGCAATGATTTCTGGCAAAATGCTAAATATTTGAAATTATTAGTGCAAAGTGCAAATTTAGGTGGAGGTGCTGGGTGTTTTAGACTTACAAATGTTAAATCTGAATACTTAAATAGGATATATATGCGTAATAATAATAATTGAAATAAATCCAAAAATGGTCCAAATGATCAGTTCCGAGCTCTAGCCGACAACTGAAATAACGTGAAGACATATTTTTCTTATACCTCATATCTATGCATGCATATTTTAGGTGGATAAGCGAATATCCAATATATAATACACATAAAAACTAAGGTAGGCGGAGAAATTCTGAAAACATAATTGATTTCAGCATGCAAAGGTATATGGGAATCAGGCATTTTTGTGCTTGGGACAAAAATCTTGTTAACCAGTATTATTTAAAACTAGGAATTAAACAAAAAAAACAAAATGTGTATGTATCCGGTAAAGGAAGGTTTCATATTAAAAAAGTAGATAACAGATAACAAACAAGTGCTATCGATCAACAACTTAAGAAATTTTGATGGCACTCTACTTTATACAAAAACCGCAAAACTTATTTGGTTGCCTGATACTTCCCTAAATTTCTTCTGGAGGTAATCTCATTATGTTTATTTACTTGACTAGATCTTGTGTGTTTAGTTTTTGATTTCCAATTCATTGTTTTTTAATATAGGATAACAGAATCGAAATGTATAAAAAATCTTCATCAACACAATTTTGTTTATTATTTTGTCATTATATTTCCCCAATTTCAGTTTCTTCCCGGCATGAACTGCCATCTATCGTAGATAAAGCATTATACATAAAAGTCGCGCACTCTAAAACACATTTCAAATACATAACATGCAAGAACCGTTATTTAACGCCTACATTTTGAACTACACCGCAGCTAAATCAATTACCATACTATAATCGAACAAAACAAATATTAGGCATGAAATAAGAAATGCCTTTGCATTAATGCAACATAGATACAACTAATCAATTATCAACAAGTATTTGAATAGGTTTTTAAAGAGCTTGTAAATGTGAAATAAGTACAGCTGGAATGAATACAGACGTGCATATCATAAATTGTAATGGCAAGAGCAGTCAACCTTGCACTATTCCTTAAATTGGCTCTTGCTATTTGACCTATTCTAATGAATAGGTCAATGTGTTACCTTTTAAAGGAGGGAGAGTGAGTCGTTTGTAGCAAACGAAAGGTAAATTTAATGTTAGTGAAATGTTAAAAGGCAAAAATTGATTTTCTCCTTCCCACAAAACAGATTTTTCATTAGCAAAAAGCAGTATACAGGAAATGAGGCATTCTAACAGTTAACTGTTTCTCAAACCTATAGCTGCAATCGCCAATGCTCCAGTGAGTGCGCTTGTTGCGTTTGATCTGCGTTATTATCCCCAGTTTGTTAGTCACAGATAAACTATTCGCCAGGTCAATGGCATTATGCAATCTTTTTTTTTTCGTAGGAACGCGTGCTTCCTTACCGGAGCTCACCTTCACCAGAATTTCATCGTTTCTGATGCTAAGTAGTTTACGGAGGAGAGCAGTCGTCAAACCGGATTCAAAACTAACGTCCGTATAAAGAGCGTTAGTTGGAGAAGATGTGTTGCTCTGACAATTTAGTAATAGTGAAGTTCGTGTCCCAAACGAGGATACAAACGACTTTCGAACACATACAAAACGTGACGAAGAAAGCTGTGCGCTATGATTATTTCTTCACGGTTATTGTTCATCAATAGAAAGTATAAAGAAATAGCAGTTTTAATGTTGTAAACATAAAAAATGCTATAAGCAATCAACCGAAAAGGTCCCATTATAGGACATAATCTTTTGTCAGAATCACGATCACCCCAGGAATGAAAGGGGTAGAACTTACACTTGAATTTTTTCGGTTGATAAATGTTTGGAAAAAATTTAAACAATTCTAAGGTACAGACAAAATAAACGAATCAGGCAAGAGTTAGTTATGAAGCTATGTAGGCTTTGACGACCGGTATCTAATAAATTTCTGTTAACTTCCGGGCTTAAGGGCTTTGGTCTATTGAAATGTCTTCCAATCGAAGTTCTATCCACTGGTTCACATTATCACACCCGTCTTTATAGAGAAGCAATTCAAATTTACAAGAACTTTAATAATTTCAATTGAAAAGAGGAGAATCGTAAAATAAACAAAGTTTGGTGTCCAGTTTTGCGCGCTCCTACTGGGTGTGGTGTAGTTATGGCGACAGGCTAGAATGGAGAATTGGAGGATGAGTAAAACACTGTGTAGCAGTGTAGATTTGGATTTTGGCTTTTTGCTCGAATATCAATCTGTCCATCAAAATATTATTTGTTAAATGTCAACTTAGTGAAAAGACGTTTTTTCATTGGAAGTATCATTGGTCCAGAAAACCTCATACCGAATAATTTCTCGCCACTGAAAATGTTTACTGCAGTTACAAATGAAACGTTTGGAAGAAATTTCAATGGGCTGCGGCCCTTGAGCCCGGAAGAAAACGAAAATTTATTAAGAGTTAGTTAAAGAAAGAAGATTTCTGCCAATAGCCGCCACGTAAGTTCAAAAAATGAAGTATATTTCTTTGATTTATTTAGTCATTCGACGCCGATAAGATCACACGCTAACACGGATCTCAGCTGACTGGTAACTTAGTTGCCGCATTTTGGGATTGTTCCATGAATCCGCGGCTGGACGTTAGATGTCTCTGGTTTTTCCTTAATGACATGTGCTAACGTTTGGTATACGATACGGAATATTGAACGAGCGACCAGGCATCCGACAATCCGACGTGTTGTGTCATCTCAGTGGTATATTCATATATTTTTTAAATATATTTTTTATATACTTCATTTTTTGAAGAGTTAGTTAGCTCGAAAAAGTGGCCGAAGTATTTTTAGAAAATTATGATATGAATTAATAGTAAAACATGTAAAAATGCAGGCTAAAACATATGAGTTTTAAAAATGCAATGTTCTATAGCATCTTCTATACCTGAAACAACTTATACAAAATGTAAAGGTAGCAAGGACTGTGGGGCAGCACAATAAACTATAAATAAACTAATTAATACTTTGTGCGGGAGGAGTAATCCGAACAGTGTGTTTATTATACAAAATGGATAAACGCAAATATTTTCTACTTGCTGTTCAACCATTTAAAGATCACAGTTATATGTGACGTGGACTACTTTCGTGTTCAAATTATTTAAAGCACACTTTAAGAATAGGTGATTTTTCAAATATTTCAATTGAGTTAGAAGTCGATAATTTTTTGTTAAAAATATTTGAAAATTAAAGTATATTCAGTACCAGATTATATGGATTAATTTGTAATTTGCTTTAATTCTTAGATTATTAATTTCTTTGATTATAAAACAAACATCTTGTCCGTTCATAAAGTTAAGAATGGAGCAACGCAATTTAATATTTTACTATTATATGGCTGAAGAGTGGGTTGGGCAATGTGTAACAGCTTTCTTGTTGACTAAATATATAGATATACATATCAGGTAACTAAATAAGTAACAAGATATTAATCTTGTCCCTAAACTCCCCCCTAATATCGCGACCTTCTCCGCTAGGTCGACGCACCTCGCGGTCAAAACGGAGTGGCGCCTTAAAAATTTCGCCCCCCCCCCCTCTCCACCCCTAAAAAGAAACCCGTGCGTTCCTCACCGGGTGAGCTAGTTGGTGGTGTGGTAACGTCTACCATCCAAGTTCAGAAGCATAGACGGTTCAAAACTCGCGTTGATGTAATAAATGCAGTCCTTCAATTTCTTGATTCAAAATCTATAGAGTTCTACAATATCGGCATGTCAAAAGTGGTGCCACGTTGGCAAAAGGTCATTAAGAATGATGGCAATTACTTCGATGCATAATAGTGTGTTATTGCTTCTTAACAAATACTTATATTTTACCATCAAAAACAGTACGAACTTATTTCGTTGCCTGATAGTTTCAATGTTTAGGAATTTTATCGACGTTTTAAACGAAACCTTCAAAGGTTAAGTTGCTTTTCATAATGCTTTGTGTCATAAATAACCGAATACAAACGATAATAATACAACCATATGGATGAGAAATGCTACATTTTAAAGTACCACTCAACCCTACCACAGTTTAGCTACATCGATTTAAAAAAAATAGAAGTGAGAATCTAAAGAATTGCTCGCATACATGAAACAGTTTTATACATTTAAATCTATGGGTTGTGCCTATTGAATTAACAATGTTAGTGACTTCTACGCCGGAAAGAGGATATTGTTGTGCATACAAACATGTGTATACGTACCATCATGTTTTGTATTCAGCCCGAGTTACTTGCGTACAACGCTATAGAAACAGTGAGCAATTTGCTTCTACGAAATATATTACCAGTGTACATACTCAGAATTTTTTTTTACGAAAACTTGTGTAATAATTGTTTGGTAGGTATAACATTTAATATTTTGGCCATTGCATTAATTAGAAAAGTCATAAGGGGTATTCCAGTTAGAAATTTACAAATTAGAGTACAAATTTATCCTATTATCTAACATAGCGATCAGTTAGTAACATCTAGCATCAATTTTAGTACAAAAACAAAGCGTTGGTAAACACGTTAATAGCATCTTTATCTGATTATTTAATTTATCAGCGGGGAGATTTCAAATTATCTAATCAGCAACGTGAGCTTCATTAAATGAACTCCTAATTTAATTCTCTTTACTCAAACTAAAACAGCTAAAATACTAAATACCCATATCATGTCCTCGAAAGTTATTACTACAGTTTTTGCCAAAGTAAACAGTACGGAATATGAATATTGTATTTATTCTTAATTTATATAGTTTTTTAATAAATAAACATCATAAAATGAATATCGTAACGATTTTGAACATTTATGGGCATATTACCATTAAACGACGTCTTTTTCACGTTAATCTGCTAGCTGGGTGAACATAAATTTAAATAGTGGTTGCTGCAAATATTATAGTGTCTATACATCTGGGCATTGAAATCCAAAAGACCGAGTTGTTTGATTATCCAATCAATCGATATTTCAACAAATCCAAAACAACCAGATCTACGGAGCACTGGCAAGTCTAGAAAATTCAACACAAGAAGGAGGTCCGTTGCGGTCATAGACGCGCTTGGTGGAAACGAGGAGCAAGAGGAGGTCGGTACTTTTACGTCGGAAGAAACAGCCAAGATACTTATAGCCACCCACTTTCCAGGCAGTGTAGTAACAAACACAATGACCTGGCCCACGCCCTTTACCTGCTGCAGTGGAGGGCTGGATGGTGGCGGAGAAGGTGGTCGAAGAACACCGAATTGCTTGGGCAATCAATAGTTTCCAACAATACAAGTCGCCAGGAATGGACGAGGTGTTCCCAGTCCTGCTGCAGTGGGGCATGGACGCCATGCAAGAGCTATTGGTGACTCTCTTCAGGGGATGCCTAGGAACGTCTCCTGATGGCGCAGATGTCAACAGCAAATTTCTTGTGTACGTTTGTAAGCAACATTTAGTCGTTGTCCAATTTAAATACGGCATGGATAACCACTAATAGATTTGAACAGTCGATGTGTGGATGTGTCGTTGTGTGGATATGTCATGTGCGGATGTGTCGATGTGTGGATGTGCCGATGTGTGGCTGTTTCACTGATATCAGGTTATATGTAGTTTGTAAAATATAAAAAAAATATAAAATTATATTATGCAATGAACAACGCTTTTATAAGAAAGAAGGAAATTTCAAAGAAAACAAAAATAACGGTGTT